>JAPMLY010000467.1:0-215747 GCA_026401115.1 Tetraselmis chui
GTGTATGTGTGTGTATGTGTGTGAGATAGAGAGAGGGAGCGAGAGAAAGAGAGAGAGGGGTGTGCTGTGGTGTGCTGTTGGGAGGAAGAGGGAGGGAGAGCATAGCTGTGCGTGTGCATGTCTGCATGCGTGTGTGTGTATGTGTCTGTGTTCCAGAGCTAAGCTGAGATAGTGCCCTGTGTACCATGGTCTCAGGTTTGGATGTGCATTGGAAAGGACCTCAAACCCATCGCTTGCCCCCACGAAGCGCTTTTTCCTTGCTTCGGCAAGATCAAAATCCCGACCCACAAGTAGCAGCGTGGCAGTGGCTGCCATGTTGAGAGCGGGGTCGCTTTCTCGTCAACAGCTATGGCGATTCCATTTATATTGCGAACTCATCTCTGATGCCCCCCCTACTTCTGCTCCTAATTGCCAGGGCCTGTCTTCACTAGCTTTACAAACGGGCGTCGCTCTGCGAAAGAGCTGCTACGTGCCCGTAGTCTATGTCCTGACACGTGGTGAGGAGGCAAAACGGCTTCACGACTGTCTCAATTGTCTGCTGTCTTCGAATTTGCACTATTGGCTGCGAATTGAATGACTCGCCTCAAAAAGGTTGGCAGCGTTGTTCAGTTGAAACCAAAGTGTGCTGATTGAAGCAGGCCATGCCCCCCCCCCCTCTTCCTCTGGGTCTGCAGTACTGACACTGACAGGCCAACCATGTGTGCATACTGCTAATTGGTTTAGTCGTATGTTTGCTGTCTGGCGGGCAGGCGTCGCACAGGCTCACGGGGTGGAACGCAAGCCGCCTTACCTCTGCTTAGAATTATGTGTCCGCCGGCGAAGGATGTTCCATGTTACCAAACGGCTGTGCTATGACGACACCCACAGACACAACTCTGCCGCGACAGCATTCCGTCAATCTTTACTTACCGTTAGTTTCTTCGTTTTGTGCCTTTGTCGGCCGGTGGAGCACTTAATTGACGAGGATTACACGGACGCGGAAGGTTTGGAGCGAGCGGTAATGTGTAAGAGTTTATCGCCTGTCGCATTGCCCGTGTAGTCCACAGCCGGCACGGTGTGAGTTAGTGAGCAGCTTGTTATAGGTAGAATGCCGCTCGTTGTAGGTAGAATGCCGCTGGTAGAAGGACTGAGACTTGCACGAGGACGCGCAGAACGGGAATTGCGCAAGTTTGGGTCGGCGCTGTGCAAATTACTCAAGTACTTGTTTACACAAAAGACTATGCGATTGACAGAAAAACCGAAACAAAACGAGAGCGCGGAGAATAACAGAGGACATCATCGACCGTGCCACTCGGAAGTGTTGGAACAACAACACTTCCGTCCCTAAATTCCATAAACTCCTGAGCCCTCTACTCGGTGGATTGTCTAATCTAAATGAAACGACGAATGCGACCTCCCGCTTGTGTGTCGGTGTAGTTCTTTGGTGACCGCCCTGAATCCCTGATGTATTTGTACGACAGTGTTTCGTTGGTCTACAAGCGACCAACGTCCCTCGTTAGACGATCGACACGCGCGTCACTGAGTCCTTCTGAGGCTTTGGAACTGTCACCCGAAGCAGCCCGTCTTTGTAGTCTGCGCTCACCCGTGACGCATCCACGCCGAAGGGAAGTTGCCGCTGTGCGAAAAAATGGAACTGATGCCGCGTCTCTTCTTCGCCTGCCGAGTCTTTTTTGTCGTCACCTGAATGTCGAGTGGTCGTCTCCGAGTAGCCGCCTTCAACGGTCAGTAGCCCCTCCGCGTCTACGGATAGTTTCAGGTTCTCGCGCGGCACGCCCGGTAGCCGCACACCTAGCACAGTGCTGTCGTCGTCCGAGGACAGAGTTCGGATTGCGACGTTGGCGCTGATTGGCGCTGACGGAGACGAGTCGAAGCCAGCGGTATCGAGGAAACCAAGGGCCGGCCAGGAGCGGAAAGGAGCGTCAAGTAAGGCGTCAAAGTCAGAAAACAGGGCGCGAGGATGACGGACGCTTGGGTTCATTATCCAGTGCAGAACATCGTTAATGCCACCTGGTGACGAACGACGACTCTCTGATAATGAGCTGCGGCGGCATCCGTTGCATTCGCAACCATCAGTTTCGGGCTGCTTCGAGGTCGGGGTTGACGACTCGTCGGCTTGCTTGGTGTCAACAGATTTTTCACCGGTATCCTCGATGTTTACGCTCGTGAGCGCACATGTGACAGTTGGTGCGAAGAGTTGGGCGGCGATAAGGAGCGTCGCCAAAAGGAAAACAGCGCGTCGGCCAAAGGACGCCATGTCAAACCGACTCGTCGACACGAACAACAATTACAGTGGCTAGGAGTCGAGCTACTGCGGACGTAGAGCAGTGCAGATGGTGAATATAAGACGACTTGCAAAAAGATTAAAGAGTTTATGTGTCGAGGTTACTGGTCGCGTGAGGACTGGTGTTGGATTGCGTGTTTCCTGAGTCTGTGTCGTGTGCTCAGCTGCTTTTATACCACTGCGCTTTTGAGTCCGTGAGTCGGACCGGCAGGCGAATCGCCGGCGAATCGCTGTGCTGCGGAGCTGGACACCTCTGCACCGGACAGCGTGTCCGGGACGTTCCAGAAACATCCGGAGAAAAACGAATCCCAGGCCGAAACTGTGCCGATGCGAGGAATATCTATTCTAGAGGTACGTTTTAAAGTACCAACGTCCGGAGGCGACTGTATGATTTTTGTAATTCCACTGCTTTCTTAAGATTTGTAATGAATATTTCCACCGCTACAATATTTATTGGATCCTTTCATTGTCGGGTGAGCGCTCGACAACTGCCGTGCTTATGGACCACATGCCCAGGTGCCCTTGCTCTTAATATGTTACTTAGCTCCACGATCGGGTTGTTCACTTGCTAGAAGAGTTCATGCATGCTTGAAGCGGGGGCTACAATGGGGCGGGACTTGCCGTTGGAGGTCCGCGGTATTCGGTCGGGAGCTTCTCGAGATCGACTTGGGGAGGTGGTGGGGTTAGACTTAAGGGACCCAACATACACCGTCATCTTGTTCTTGATGTGACGGTCACAAGCGCTCGCACTAACACCAATGTCTCTTAAATAGGCCCTCGCCTCCCACTACCGGGGAGTCTTTCATTTGGAGCTTAGCATGGCAAACTCGATGCGGACTTCCGCACTTCCGCTTTACTTGACACGCCTTCGGTTTAGTCGGCCCATGACCACTATCCCTTCGTTCTTGAGGATGAAGGCCGGTTGGCGCCTATGGCGGCTGAGTTGGTTGATCGCGTTGCAATTTTGGTGGCATTTCGTCGCTTCCATGGCATGGTTGAAGCGGACTTTCGTTCATTGCGTTCAAACGGTTTTGTTTACATACAACATTTCGTTCGTCGATCTACTTGTTATGTTCCCTTTCGACAGTTTTTTTTTTTTTTTTTTTTTTGGGGGGGGGGGGGGGGGGGGGGGGGGGGGGGGCGAGGATTTCTGCAACGTCTTTCTATTGCTCATGGTACTATGGGTACTTATCCGCGCCATGCTTTACATGAGGGCATTATTGGCGCGGTGGCATGCATTCATGTTCCTCGGGCCTAGGCATGTGGGGGGGGGGGTTCCTCCTTTTAAAAGGAGGAAAACGAAGATGTTTTGAGCAGTTCATGAGCTGTTTTGAAATTTTCTTTTTGCTGGGTGAATTTTAGTTCTTTTCTTTTATAAGACATGTTACTTTCATTGTCGCAATACAATGACCGTAGCGACTTTATCATTAGTTTTAGTTTTGATTATGTTAGAACCGACTTTTAAATCCACGGCGGTGATGTAGTTTGTAGTTCGGGAGTTCAAGCGGGTTATTTTACTATAGTTATCATATTATAGTTCTAACGCAAATTGCATATTTTCTTGTCATACTTAGCATTGATGCAGCAAGGCAAAGACCTTACGGCGTTAAATAACGTTCATCAACATATAATTTGTTTTGTAGCCGGAGATATATGCACCACCACAAAAGCGAGGTCGAAGATCGGCTAGGCGGACCATTGGCGCGCAGCATGTCACACACATGGTCGTCACACACCAAGTCGAGTGCCTTAGCTAGAACGGTGCTAAATGGCCTACTACCAAAATGCCCAAGCCGTGCTTAAGTTTGAAGTGTCAAATCTGTGTAGGTCCAATCAACCACCTCACATCATCTCATAATAAATGGAGTAGGTTGCATAGTAATGACAAAAATGTAGCTGGCCTCCCCGCCCTTTTCTTTTTCACGAGCTTATGTTTTTGGGATTGAGCGATACACGCATAGTGTAGAGGCGCCTCTATATATTATAGATACGCATATGGGGTTTTGTTGGCTCTTGTGGCGATGTTTATGGTTTATTGTGGTGGTGCGGTATAAAGTGCTCCACGCGATGGAGCTTTAATTGCGGCGACGAGCTTTTTGTCTTATTGAACATGAAAGTAATCTTAACGCCGTCCTTTTTTTACATGTGGCAACCCAATAAGAATACATGCTACTGGCCACACGGCATTACGCGATTGTTACATTCATTTGCGGGCATAAATCGATGGGGGATCTTACTACGGCAGAAAATTACTTGTTGGTCGACAATGGCAACCACAACAACTTACCCATCGCGATATGATCGAGGGCAATAGTTCGATCCCCCTCGACCTTGTCTCGCTATCATTTAGATTAACATCACAGAGTTCAACCGGCGGCGGCAACTACATATGTGGACAGTTTAAGTGTGAGAGCGGGATTCCCCACGAGAGCATATTTGTGGAGTTAAACGCATGATAACGGCAAATGCAACTACCAAGGACATGAAACTGTGACAAGTATTGTCTCGTAACAAGACATTACATGACATGACATAGTACATGTTCTCATTACCAGTTTGATCCGTACTCTTCCATCGGAAGGACGTATTGGGGTTTAAATCGCCACTACTACAGCTCGATGGCACCGTACAATAATGTACTACTAGTACCTCCCGGCACAACAGTTTAGTCTAACATGCTACGTGACGTTGTGGTTTGATTTCCCAAGGCCGTCAAGCTACGTCGCTAATTTATTTAGACCATTGCGTGAGTCCTATAACGCCAAGCACGAGGACCAAGCAAAACCATGCGAGAGCTATCTAGACCATAACTATTCAAGCTAAGTGCAATGGAGGGAGGTGACAAACACATTCAGTAATTCTTTATTGATTACTTTCCTCGGTTACACTAAACATTCACACACCTTAAATCTCTCTCCATGTGCACTTCCACTTGCATTGACAAGGAGCAACAAGTATTGATTTATGCTAGCAATTAGCTTACAAAGGTGAACTGCCACATTTGTTCAAAAGCGTCTTGATCTTCACACGATTTCGTTATTGCTTCGTTCGTTTGACGTTGATCGTTTGATTTAACATGGCAGCCGTTGGTCCCGGTGATTTTGTTGTGGCCGTACTGCATGTCGGAGGTACCAAGGCCTCATACATTAAACTTGCTTTACAACGCGAACCTCGCACCGGTAATGCTTGGTTTCCTGTCTGTGCTCTCATGCCTAACGAAGAACATGTCGACGCGGCCGTTTGCGAGTTGTTTGAATGAATATGCCTTACGTGAACCGTAGAAGATTTGATCCCGTTGAATTGCGCCGTTGTTCGACTGTCGTTACATGAAGGCAAACATTAGCTTGTCTACGTGTACTCAGCTTCCGTTCATGTACCTTACGTGAGCGCTAACATTCGTACGCCAACCAAGGTCGAGCAAGCTGTAATATCTCAGTCGACCGTATGCAGCCTGGTGGTTCTTACGTCGTTTTGGCTATGATTGTGCTCGACGGTTTATCCATGTGCAAACTGTAAAGTGGGGTTGTAATTTAGCTTTACAGAAACATTTCGCTACAGAGGGAGCTCTTCTTACGACGTCGTTTTACAACTGAAAATCTGGACATGTGTGGATTTTAATCAAGGAATACATCAATAATATGTGTGGTTAGACGCTGGCCGACTTACGCATGAAAGAACAAACGCGTGTACCCCACTTTTCCGGGCTGATCGTAACTTTAACTAAGACGCGGCGCCCGCCGGCGGCGCGCAGCGGCGGCGGCCCCGGAGGGGGGTGCGCTCGCAGGCCCGTCGGCACCTACCTCTACCTCCACGCGGTGGGCGCTGGTAACCCCATAGCCGTGCCAGGCCTGGCACGGTAGGGGGCTGAACGAGGTACCGACAGCTGCGATCCGCGGGATCAGCAGCTATCGGGAAGCCATGTACGGAGGGTTTTGGAAAACCATAATATCCGTACTCCGGCACATGGATCTCCCGCTCGGCCAGTCCGATATGTCTTTTCCGCGACTAAATACTCGCAGATACTCTCCCGACGATGGGGCGGGGGCGGCGTTTGCGAAATATTTTTTGGCGAAGAGGGGTACGGGCGGATCAGCGGAGGGACGAGGGTGTTGGAGCTGGCGGCGGACAGCTAAGAAGCAGCGCTAGGGACGGCGCTCGCTAGGAGTCGCCAACCCTGCGATAGCATTAGGTCTCCCGAGGGGGCGAGGCCTGTTGTTGCGCAGGACGGAGGTTGGTCGCAGCCGGAGGAGCGGCACCGTCTGGCGGCGGCGGTTCCTAGGATCGCCCGCCGCCGGAAAAGCTCGGTACGGGGGGTTTTTGGAAAAATTCCCGTACACACCATCTTTTGAGGACCGGCGACTCGAACCCTGTGTTCTTCCAACCTCTCCCCTAGTCGGTACCCGGTTATCGATAGGCTGCCTCAGGCAGTGTGCCTAGGGTTATCGTAACGGCACACTGCTCGTAAAGGCGGCCCCCTAACAACGTAAACCACCAGGGGAGGGCACGGATGGCCACAGCGCGATAAGATAGGTGTTGGAAACATACGGGAAAAGGACAGGGGACATGAGGAAATCTGGCTCGGGGCAGGAGAGCCAGCCGGACACCGTCTGCAGCCTAGCTCTTTTCTCTTCTTAGCCCCCGAAGGAGGAGAGAAGACTCGGCTAGGTGGAGAGCTGCGTCGAGAGGAGCGGCTAATACCTCGGGCGGGGTTGAGCACGGATCGAGGCGGGACTGACGACGACCTATGCGAGGGGGGTTTTTCACTTGCCTTTCCCCCCAAGCTCCGGCACGACCGGAGTCGCACAGGAGCCGAGGTCAGGCAGGTTCGCCTCGACCAGCTCAAGCTGAGCAGCCTTGCTGATCAGCGACCCCGCAGCGGCTGGAGCACGCCGCGTATCGTGGAGACTAGCGACATCTTTTATTTCATACTGTATCCAAACAAAAAAACGTATAGATCGGAAAAACAATAAATACCTGGATACAAGTATGTTTTAGACGGTATCGATACTGCCATTGGAGAGGTTGGGATTAGTGGTTCACGGTCTAGCCCCTAGCTAAATAAGTCCACTAGGCATACGCAGGGGGGGCCCAGAGACTTCAGCCGGTTTTACTGGTATTGGAGTAAAATATTTCAATAACCAAGACGCAGCGGATTAGCGCAACTTATCAGTGTGGACAATACACACGTAGACTTGAAGACTGGCTTGAGACGCAGCCACAACGTGTTGCCATGTTGGTCATTAATCCTTACTCGTACAACGTTGTCATGTGGGCTACTACTTCCCAGATCTTCAGACCTCGCTCTAAAAAGTTTGTGGCTCAATCGCAAGTTAGTTTTGTGGCTCAATCGCAAGTCAATTGCAGGGTTCGATTCCATGCATCTTTGACTCCTTGGTTGCAAAGATTCGCAAGATGTCCATGTTGCCTAACATTTGGGATGGCCAGATTAATTATCTTGGACTTATCACACAAGGCTCTCTGACTGCACCCATCAGTTCAATGTTTTCTCCGGAGGTCTCGACAACTTCTTAATGATAATTTTCAGTGCCTTCGATTCATCAATTGGCTGGCTAGTTTCCAGCTTCATACCCACGCCAAGTCTCATCATTCCTAGCGGAAGGGGTACAACAAGCCGCTCGCGGAGCTGCAAAATTTTCTGAGCGACCTCGTGACTTACTCACCACATCTTGGCCGTACGAGGGCTGCGCCTACCCAATTGACAACCCAAGAGGCAGCAAGCAACCGACCTAGCAAGAAATGCCCGCTCGACATTTATAACGCTGAAGGGTCTAAGCGACTTAATCGTGGCGAAAAATATGGTCGTGGACGTGGCCGTCGAAATCGAGAGAATAAGCGGCGACCATCTTCAAACAATGGCCGAAATGACTTTAGCGCCATCGCCAGAGCTCTTACTCCTAAGTAGTTACGATGCCACCATGACGAGGGACTCTACTTCAAGTGCCATACGAAGGGTCATCGTGTCTTCCCGTGCCCGGAGCCGAAGGGCAAGGGACATGTCGACACGCCCAACAAGCAGAAATAATGGTGGTATTGATGCTATTCGGATGAAATGGAGCAACTTGCCACACTTTCTTGCCATCACGTGACATTGTTAGCGACTAAAGCGCAAGGTTCAACCCCGACACTCCATCAACTATAGTTGCGACACTTGCTAAGCAGTTAACATGACGTTGTCAACAAAGCAAGCATAGAAACATTCGTTGACATGTAACACTAAGACGTTCGATCGATTGAAATCTGGTTAACTGTGTTTTGACCCCTTGCACGGATGATTTGACTTCATGCCGGGGTGATGTTCGGATGATGACAAAAGTATCAGCCCGGACAGTGACTTGCCTCACGATTGTTTGCCGAATGGCTCCATTTTGGAGAGAGACTTAAGTGGAGAGACAATGCACGTAAATCCACCTTGGGTGTAGGTTGGGCACATTTCACATAATTTCGAGAGTCGTAGGCGTACAATTCCGACATCTACGATGGCTGTGATCGTTTTGCCTAAGTAGGCCAAGTTCAATGAGTTCACTCGCTACTCGAAGTGATGCAGAGAATTTCTTGCAAGGATACAACTACTTACTCGTCAGTCTATGGACGACCCGACGAAGCAGGAGGTCGTAGCGTTTGCTCCATGGCTAGTAAAGTTGTGGTTGGTCGACGTTGATTGTGAGTTTTATATAACCACATGGTCAATGGTAGGGCGACGCCCCCCTCACACACTGTTGCCTCCACGATGTGCTAGAGGAAAAGGTTGGCCACCGAGAACGTGAGGCTGGCCACACGGCACCGGGGAATGGCTATGCTAGAGTTGTGGCCCACCGTACAGGAACGGCGGTTGAACACCAATGGGGTGTGGGTGGTAGGACTGTACAACAAAACAATGTGGTGCGGGGGTAGAGTTGTGGTAACCGAATGGCGGGGTAGTGGTGGGGAGGGGCGCTGGACTTGAGTTGGAGCCTGCACGGGACGCGGAGTGTCGCGCTAGGCGTCACGTTGAGCCACTCACTGAGCAACACTTCCAGTCGCTTGTGCATCCAGGCTGGCGTTGATGAGCGCCATTTGCTCCATGACGAGTGCGATCGCATCCGAGGGGGGGTGAGGGGTTGTCTTGAGTGCTACGGTGGGAGGTGTGCTCATGAGGGTCGGCATGAGTGTCGGTGGTTGGGTCCGCCGAGAGAAGTTTGGGCGCCATTGTGAATGGCGGCGTTGACATGTAGCGACAAGCAACGGTAAAAACCACAAGTCGTACTAGTGCCTAACAATGGTTCCGGAGAGACGGCATGTTGCACGACGGGCCCTCGGCATGTTGCCCCGGGGCTTCTCAAAAGTACTTTTATGTATTCTCCACCCAATATGAGGCACAAGCTGCCTCCACGGCCAGATTAGGTGAAGCGTGTCGCTGGCGGCTGGCTCGCAAATACTAAATATATGATATATTATTATTGTAAGCTGTTGTGCACCTTGTGTATGCGTATACACCCACAAGTTCGCCCCCCCCCTTTCTCCATCTTGGACCCGTATGCACCATGTTCACACACGACGAGTGCGCCTATGTGGGTGGTTGACTGATGTCCTCGGGCCGTTGACCTAGGTGGAGTGTCTCGGGTTTTAAGTACTAGTTGTCTATGAAAACTTGCCTTCCGCGGGAAAGTCGTCGATAGCATCTCGCCGAAAAATAGTCGCGTGTGAGTGACTTGAGGCGGGCGCTTGTAGGCGCAAGGTAGATATTAGCGTGGCGAGCTAAATTAGAGCGCTAGTTACGGCCCGCAAAGCTTAAGTCGCATGGCTTGTATATGTGACGAGTACAGTCATGCAACAGTACATTGCAGGACATTGTACAGGTACTCGTTACGGATTCCAATTCGTGCTTTTCCACAGGACGGATGTATACTCGTGGGTACGTCGCTAGTGCAACATTGTAAATGTGCTGATGCTACAGTACGACCAGTACCTCCCGGTACGTACAAATATGCATAATTAATCTAACTAGCCAGATGACGCGCCAGAACGAGCTCTTCAATGCAAAAGGAGCCGCGTCGTGAAACCCAATGCTAGGCAGGCCGCGTCTCGAGGCAGATGACGACGGTTGAACAGCACTAACGCCTGACACGTAAGCGAAGCTTGCAGGCGTAACTAGTCTGGGCTGAAACCTATTTAAGCCCAGTGCAGTAGAGGGAGGTGACAGAACCATTTAACAATTCCTTTGTTCACTTACAACATCTACTGCCTAAGTACAGCAGTGAAACATCTCTCATCAATTGCCTCTCGACAACATCATTTGCCATCTTGCAACAACAGAACTAGACATACTAGAACAGATTTGTGCTAGCGTTTAGCTTTCAGAGGCTAACCGCCACACTGATTTCGGAGCTCTCTGGTCGACGCACGCTTTCGTTGCTCGTTGAACCGCTCGACGTTGTTTGATTGTTTGAGATGGCTTCTCTTGGACCCGGACATTACGTGGTGTTGGTAATTCACGTTGGAGGAACTAAACCGTCGGACTTGAAGTTGGTGTTTCAGCGTGAGCCTCGTTCTGGTAAAACTTGGTTCCCAGCTGGCTCTGTCTTACCTAACGAAGAGCCTGTCGACGCTGCTATTCGCGAGTTACACGAGGAGACCGGTATTGTTTTGACACCGGATGATTTGACGCTATTGAGTGGTGAACATGTTAACATTGCACTACCTCAAGGACGACAGCTTGTCTACGTGTACTCGGCTTCTATTCCTGTCCTGTTTGCTACGAACAACTTACGTACACCTGCTCATGTCGAGCAGGCTGTTTTGGCACAGTCGACAGTTAATCCGGATGGCACCTACGTCGTCCCGGAAACCATCAACATTGACGGTCTGACACTTACGCCCTCACAGAAGGGGTTACTTCGTGCTGAGAAGCACAAGAGTGAGTTACTTCACTTTGGTTACGTGACTCAGTGGGAATCTTTTTATCGAGCAATCACACAACATGTTCCAGTCATGCAAGACGACACGTCTATCCCGAGACAGTTCCACATGTACCCCCGGTTTACGACGGTCGACTCTGGTTCTGTATGGCTTCTGATTCGCGGACACATTAATCGACTGACTGGTGAAGGACCTACGGATTTACGAGTGGGAATGCCGATGCCTACCCACAACTTGGCTGGACTATCTGTGACCCTCACGGAGACTCAGCGTAAGGCTGCTATTACTTCACCGTACCAGAATGGTCAGGTACCTCATGTACTGGAGGATTGGCTTGAAGCACAGCCTCAGCGTTTTGTTATGCTTGGGATTACAGCTGACTCGTACGACGCAGTGTTCTGGGTTACTTCACAGTTTTCTGGACACCTGGGTGGGTGGTGGTTGAACCGGAAAAATCAGCCTCCAATTCCATCTACGTACAACGAGCTTGTTACGGAGTTACGCAAGTCGACGTTTCTTCCGAACATTCAGGACGACGCAATTAACGCTTTGCTAAGCTTTACGCAGAGCAGCACGATGAGTTACGCGGTTTTCACTAAACAGTACAACGACTACTTACGTCGGTCTCGTCAACACCTGACAGCTGAGGTACAATGTGTACGCTTCATTAATGGCCTAGCGAACGAAGCGCTCAAGAACCTGGCTAAGTCACACCGAGCTCGGCAGGGATACCAGACTACGCTAGTGGAGCTGCAAAACTTTTTGAATGACGTCGTGACAGACTCGCCGGAACTCGGCAATACAAAGTCTGCTGCTGGACCATCTGCCCAGCCTTCACGTAAGCGCAACTTTGATGACCCTCTCGAGGAGGCCGCTAACGTCTGGAAACGTAACAAAGGTGGCCGTGGACGTGGCCGCGGACGTGGACGTGGAGGTGGCAACAATGGTGGTCGTGGTGGCAACAATGGTGGACGTGGTCAGACATCTGGCCGCGAAGATTTTAACACACTCGCAAATGCGATGACAGCTGAGGAACGTAAGCGACACATGGACGAAGGACTCTGCTTCAAGTGCCACAAGAAGGGACACCGTTTGTTCCAATGTCCGGAGTTCAAAGGCAAGGCACCGATGCAACCTAAGAAGCAATGATGGTGGCAAGGCTGTTCTACAAATGAACTGGAGCAGCCGGCTACATCTACTGTTCATTCTGAGACACTGTTAGCGACAGAGGTCGTCGAAACACCTTCGGCATCTCCATCGACTACAGTTGCGACACATGTAACGCAAGTAGCAGGTCGTCGTCGTCAGACTAAGCAGAGACAGAGTCGTAAACCTGTAACCAGACGTTCAGTTGATTGGAAACTGGTTGACTCAGTCTTTGACCCTCTGCATGCACAATTCAACTTCACGTTGGAGGGATGTGCTGATGATGAAGGTCTTAACTCGCACGGTGACTTACCTCACTGTTCGCCGAGTGACTCGATTCTAGACAGAGATTTAACAGGAGAACGGGTGTTCATCAACCCACCCTGGGAGTTAGCTGAGCAGATTGCGCAGCATTTTGAGGATTGTCGTCGAACATCTCCGACATCTACGATGGCTGTATTTGTACTACCGAAGTGGGCGAAATTTACTCAGGTGACTAAGCACTGGAAACTTTATCAAGAATTCCCAGCAAGGACACAGCTTTTTACACGTCAGTCACTGGAGAACCCAGCGCAACAGGAGGTGGTTGCTCCAGCCCCTTGGCTTGTACAGCTGTGGTTAGTCGACGCAGATTGTGCGTTTAACGACTCACCAGAACCTACAGCACCTGATCAACCCGACTCGGTACCTGTACCAACAGACGACTCGGAACAGTCCATCGCTACGCTGCAACAATTTTCCTCGCCAGCTACAGCACTACTGACTGACCTCACGGAAGCTCGCCCGTTAATTCGAACTGAGCTGACTGTGAAAACTCCTGATGGCGGACACCAAATTTCTGGATTAGTGGACTGCGCTGCGACACTTGATTTTGTGTCAGAGGACTTTGTACGACGCTTTGCTTTACAGACTCGGAAGTCTGCAAGTAAGACTCCAGTTCGACTCGCTAACGGACAACGAGTGACTTCTACGACAGTCTGTGACATCACTTTTGAGCTGGCTCGACACGAGTTTCAACGGACTTTCAACGTCTTACGTGATTTACGCACAACTGATTTAATCCTGGGTTTACCATGGCTTGATGACGAACAAGCCTCTTTACAATTTGGTACAACCAGAATTTTTACACTAATGGATGGCACAGCTGTGGAGACTACCCTCGAAGAACGACGCCCTGAGTGTCTACTCCTGTCGTCTACGAAAGTTCAAAAGCTTATGCGCAAGACGCGCCGCAGCAGGGGACGTCATGCTGATTTTTACGTCATTGAACTCACGTCAGCTGCCGAACAATCGACAGACTTCCACACTGGAGAGGAGCTGACAGCAGAACAACGTGACAACTTCCGGTCGTTACTCTTCGATGACTTCCCGGAGTTACTGCAACCTGTCGACTCTCCACCTGTAAGCCGACAGTGGGATCATCCCATTGAAACAATTGGCCCAATGCGACGCCAACGTTTGAACAGATTGTCACCCGCAGAGCGCGCTGAGCTTAATCGACAGCTCAAAGACGCAGTGGAAGCTGGTTTAGTACGCCCCAGCTACAGTGAGTTCGGCTCGCCAATTCTTTTTGTGCGAAAAGCTGATGGCTCACTACGTCTGTGCATTGACTACCGTGGTCTTAACGAGGTTACGCGTAAAGATGCTTACCCGTTACCACGTGTGGACGACACTCTGGACGAACTTAAGGACGCGAATTTTTACACACACCTCGACCTCGCTTCTGGATTCTGGCAAGTTCGAGTGCGTGATCAGGACGTTCACAAGACGGCTTTTCAGACCCCTGATGGCTTAATGGAATGGGTCGCCATGCCGTTTGGGCTGTGCAATGCACAAGCTACATTTCAAAGGATGATGAACGACATTCTTCGCGACTTTTTACATAAGTTCGTGACAGTCTACCCCGATGACGTCTGTATCTACAATCGAACTCTGGCAGAACACCTGGAGCACCTACGTCTAGTGCTACAGCGATTCAAGGAGGAAGGGCTGAAATTACGCCTTAAGAAATGCTTCTTCGGATTGCAAGAAATGGAGTATCTGGGCTACACTGTGTCAGCCGGAAAATTTTCGGTTTCCACAAAGAAAGTCGAGGCCGTTGCAGACTGGCCAATGCCCAAGACGCAGAAGGAAGTTCGCAGTTTCGTACAGTTCTGCAACTTCTATGCCAGATTTATACACCATTTTAGCGACCTTACGGCTCCATTGACGGACTTACTGCGGAAGTCCCAGCCACAGAGGGTTACGCTGACGCCTGCCTGTTTGGAAGCCTTCGAGACTCTCAAGTTACGGCTCATTTCCGCGCCATGCCTGATCCTTCCGGAGGTCGGCTCGGACGCGACGTTCACCGTGGCTATAGATGCTTCAACAGTGGGGATTGCAGCAGTCCTGTTGCAAGACCGAGGAGGCGGTCTTCAACCAGTCTCTTACTGGGCGCGCAAGCTGAATCCAGCTGAGTGTGGTAACACTTACTCTGCGTACGACTTAGAAGCTTTGGCCGTATGCGAAGCTGTCAAGCATTGGAGGTGCTATCTTGAAGGCTGTTCTAAGTTCCTTGTCGTAACAGACCACGACACACTGCGACATCTGCTCAGGCAACCGAACAACAGGCTGAACAAGCGGCAAGCAAGATACCTGCGGGATTTGCAACCGTTTGTGGGCTCGATGACACTTGCATATCGCAAGGGAGCTCTGAACGAAGCCGACCCGTTAAGCCGGCGTCCAGACTTCGTACCTCAGGCCACAGTACCCTTATTTTGGGATGGCGAGGTTCCGTCAGATCGAGAATTACGACGGAAGTCCCAGCCCCTGTTTGAAGACGCACATTTAAATTCGCTTACTGTTGACGCGCTGCAGCTGAGCCCTGAGTTCGCTAATCTCATTCGCGAGGGGTTCTCACAAGATTCGTTTTATGGGGACGATGGTGAGTGGACAAGAGACAGCCGGATAGAAGCCAGAGACGGGTACTTTTGGCGTCTCAATCGCCTCTGTATTCCACAGAACTCTGAGCTCCGACTGAGATTGATCACAGAGCTGCACGAAAGTTCGTCAGCTGGTCACAGAGGAGTTTGTTGTAAGTAATACCGCATACGTATTAGTTGCAGATAGCTACTGTAAGCTACTCTAGATATGATTAGTACATGTCTAGATCGGACATACCGATAAACTGTTTGACTCGGTACAAAGCTGTCGCTAGGCTACAGCTCTCTCACTTCTGTTGTCCCGACACCACGCATGTAGGCTGGTTGTCGCCTTAACTGTTCCGTTTGCGGGACTGTGACTGTAACTACGTTTGCGTACGTTATCTTCCACACTAACTGTGTTTGCATGGTTCAATAGGTTATGGGCCCCCGCCTCATGTCACTCACGCGCGACAACCTGGTTCGGCGAGCTGCGATCGACAGCTCTCCCGCAGAAGGCAAGTTTCCTTAGACTCCTAGTACTTTCAACCTGTAGTCGGCGGTATCGCCAGTATAAACTGCGATTTTAAAACCCGCCACCACCCCTCTTAAGTCAGCCACCCGACGGAGATAGCCAGCCACCCACACCGACGCACTCGTCGTGTGTGGACAGGGTGCACACATGTCCAAGCTGGAGAACGGGGGGGTGCACTGTCGGGTGAATACGCATCCACAGGTCGCACGCCAGCCGTAGCTTACCTTTTATTTTTATTTTTTATCCTCGCCTAGCGAATCACCCACCAGCGCAGCGCTCCACCTGTCCTGGCCTTGGCCTCGACTTGTGCCCCACACTGGGTGGAGGATACAGAAAAGGTGCTCTGAGACACCCCGGGGCTACAGGCCGAGGGGTCGGCGGGCATCAGGCCGTCTCTTTGCATACCGTTGTTAGGCACGAGTCCGGCTAGCGGTTTTTACCGCTGCCTGTTTTTCATCCAGCTCTTTCTTTTTTGCCCTCTGTCGAAATGGCGCAAAAAAACCCGCCTGTTTCACCTGTTGGTTCCCCTGAGTCAGGCTCTCACCAGAGCACCCTCGATCACCCCCCAGATACTCTCGCGCTGCTCGTTGCGCAAGTGGCGAACATAACAGCTCGTCTCGACTCGCAGTCGGCCGAGGGTGCTGTTGCTGCTGCGGGTACTAATCCGCACCCCCCTGTAGCTCAGCGCCGCCACGATGCCCCACTCGAACCCGTCCGGGACAGCCACGACGGCCACACCCTCCACCTGCTTGAACATCCCCAGCCTGGTTTCGTAACCCCGGACGCAGAAACACTCTTTGCTGCTGCAGCCCCTGTTGGCGACCCCACAGTCGCACAGCGCCGCCACGATGCGCCCCGCGAGCCCGCGCGTGCCGATGCGCACTACGACCCCTCGCGTCACGCCATCCGGGTTGATCACCTCCCACCACCTCCCCCCTTCCCCCACGCCGGATATGCCCTTCACCACCCCGGCCCCCATATCCCGGAGGCGCCCTCTCATCTCATCCCCCCCCCTACCGTGACCACCCGCACTCGTACGGCCCTCCGCGTCCCATGGCCGGCCGCTCTCCCTTTCCCGGTGGACCACCTCCTCCCTTTCATGGCCGGCACTCTCCCCCACTCCAACATGGCGACCCCACCCCCCGGGGCCGTCGTCGCCCCACTATTGACCCGGTGGTCATCAACCGGGCGGCACACGAAGCCCCCGGCTTCGACAAGGACGCCCTCAACCGGTCCATGAAGATGTCGGTCCCCGTCATGTGCCCGACCACGGACTTCAAGCAATGGAAGAGGACCTTCCTTAATTTCCTCTCCATCAAGGCCGCATACCTCATTCCTCAGCTGGCCATCCGCGACTCCGGCGTCTGGCTCGACGAACAAGCGCAACACTACGCCTACACGCTGCTTCTCCATGCAGCCAGCGCGAATAAGCGCGCTGACCAAGCCATGAAATGCGTTTCTCCAGCACGCCCTGACTGCGCCGCTGCCGCGTGGGACATCCTTTGTGAACGCCTCGACTGTCGGTCTTTTGCTCGCTCCTTGTCCCTCTTAGACAACCTGACGGTCAGACAGCGCCCTGGTCAGTCACTCAGTGACTATGTCCACTACATGCGCCAGACCTTTGACGAGTACAACGACACATGCCAGTTGGTTGATGGCTCCGTTGCCATCCACCCCCACCACCTCGGTCTCCTCATGCTGCGCGGTATTTCCAGCAGCGGCCCACACGGTCAGGCGAAGCAATGCGTCATCAACGCCTTTGACACGGACTACATCATGTCGGCTGATGAAGTTATGGCCAGCATTCTCCACCTTGCGCACAACATGGAAGACGACCCTGCTCCGGACGCAACCGCTCCGGCCATATCACCTCCTCCCATCTCCGCGTTCGTCGCTGCGGGCCGCGGCTCGCACAGCGGTCGAGGCCCACCACACCGTAACCCTCGCGGCCATCGACCCAACAAGTGTGGCGTTTGTGGCAGCCTCCACCATCTCATGTCCGCGTGCACTGCCACGGATGACGCTATCCTTAAGTGGAATCTCGCCAAGCGTAGGCTGACAGTCCAGAAGTACGGCGCCGCCGACGGCACCCCCTCTGCTCACGCTGCGCTGCTGAGCGACGTCCCTGCCGACGACGCCCCCGCCGATGACACCGACTGCCTACCCACCCTCGCGGACTGCGCTGATGACTACGCTGACGACGAGGTGAGTGTCCCATTCAGCTCTGTGGCATTCTCCTCTTCCCTCGCCCCGGGTCGTAATCTGTCAAAGTTTTGGGTCGTTGATTCCGCCTGCTCGATTAACCTCACTGCGTTCCGAGATGACTTCGTGAAATTCACGCCCCCCTCCGCTCCCTCTCGCGTGGGCGGTGTCGGCGTTGACGTTAAGGGCAGTGGCTCAGTGCGAATTTCTGTCAGACTTGCCTCTGGCCAGCTCATTCACCGCACTGTGTATGCACTCTACACCCCTGACCTATCATCTCGTTCAGCACAGCGTATCGGCCGACTCCTTAGTGTGAGCTGGATGCAAACTCACAGCGGTTGTGAATTCATATTCCCCTCCAACTCTGACACTGGTTTGCTTTTGGTACCCACAGGCATGGGTGTGCTAGAACCGTCCGGAAACGGTCTCTACCTCCTTCCCCACCAGCCGGTCCTCCCTTCCAGCCCATCCGCACCGCCGGCACTTGACCCCTCACCTCAGGTTGCCCTTACTGCCCAGTGTGATCCCGTCCTGTGGCACCGTCGATATGGCCACCTCAACATGCAAAGCCTTCAGGCCCAACATACTCACGGTGTCCCGACTAGCCCTGTGTTAACTAGCGCTGTAACCAAAGTTTCGTGCGACTCTTGTCTCCTTCACAAAGCCACAGCTGCACCACGCAACACAGCCGCTTGCGCGAAGCCATCCCACCCCCTCCTCAACCTGTCCGCTGACCTCTGGGGCCCGGTCAATGTCCCCTCCCCACATGGCCTCCGTTACTGCTTGCTCGTCATCGACCACCACACCAACTACATGTGGGTGCGGTTCCTTAAGTCTAAAGACGACGCATGTTCGGAATTGGAAACCATCCTCTTGGACATCAAACACCTGCATGCCCGCCATCACTCCCAGACGGGCGCGTTCGCACCGGTCCTCAAATTTGACTCAGACTCTGTGTTTGAAGCTGCTGTCACTCGCCGGATGTGCGCACACCTCGGCGTCGGGGTACAGTTCTCTGCCCCATACGCCCACCACATGCTCGGCAAGGCCGAACGTCCCTGGCGCACCATCCGGGACAATGCATCGGCGATGCTCCACAACATGGCCGTTCCCAACTCCATGTGGTCGTGCGCTGTCAGCACTGTTGTGTACCTTCGCAACCGCACGTACAGTCGCTCGGTCGGACCTAATGGGGGCGTCCCCCTCACACTCCTTACGTCGTCAGTGCCCAACGCCTCCAAGTTCCGCGTCTTCGGCTGCGCCGTTTTCGCCAAGGTCCCCGACAAACAACGTCGGAAACTCAGTGAAAAAGCATTTCGCGGCGTCATGGTGGGCTATCCCCCTGACGCACCCGGGTATCGTGTCTACAATCCGGAAACGCGTCGCATCACCACTTCCGTACATGTTGTCTTTCAGGAAGACACCCCAGGCTTCGACACACAACCCTCCGTCGACTCGGCCATCACCGACTCTTCGGACGACGTCCCCGCAGACTCACCCCTATCCCACCCCATTGACCTCACATCACCCACACCCCTACCCCCCCCGCCAACCCCTCGCCATGCTCGGCTCCGCTCCCACCCCATTCGCTACGGCGATATGGTTGCCCACCTGTCCGACTACCCACCCACACTCGTAACGGCGTGTTGTGATCCTGAACAAGGAAAAGCTCAAGAGGACATCTTTGAGCACCCTCACGTCCCCGACCTTGTCACTGGTCCCCCACACACACCTGCCGGCACGTCCCCTACTGCCATCGCCCTCCTCTCCGCCCGAGAGTGTGTGGAACCAAAATCCTACCGAGCTGCGCTGGACAGCGCCCAAGCCCCCCAATGGCAAGCCGCTATGCAACAGGAGTATTCCTCCCTCATCAGCAACGGCACGTGGGACCTTGTGGACCTCCCCCCCGGCCGCATGGTCGTTAACAGCATGTGGATCTTTAAAGTCAAGTCGGATACAGCCGGCGACGTCTCCCGCTTCAAAGCGCGGTTCGTCGCCAAGGGGTGCAGTCAACGCGCTGGACTGGACTACACGGAGACCTTCTCCCCGGTCATCCGCATGGCCAGCCTGCGTCTCTTCCTAACCATTGCAGCCGCCCGCGACCTTGAACTCTGCCAACTTGACATCGACACAGCGTTTCTCTACGCCCCCATCCGGGAGGATGTGTACATCCGCCAGCCCCTCGGCTTCACCGATGGAACGTCCAAGGTTTGTCACCTCAAGCGTTGCCTCTACGGCCTTAAGCAGTCCCCCCGCGAGTTCAACATGCTACTTCGTGCGTGGCTCGTCGACCATGGATGGCAACAATGCGTCTCCGACCCGTGCATCTACATCTATCGCGCCGGCCACGTCTTCGCCATGATCGCCCTGTACGTCGATGACATTCCCGCGGCCTGCAATGATGCCACCTGGCTCGCATCGTTCAAAGCCCAACTCGGAGCACGGTTCAAAATCAAGGACCTAGGCGACCTCTCCCAACTCCTCGGCATGCACATTACCCGCGATCGCTCCACGCGCACAATCTCGCTGGACCAGTCCAAGTACCTGCGCGACATCCTCGCCAAGTACGGCATGTCTGACTCTAAGCCGTCGTCCCTTCCGATGGACCCAGGCTTCCTCGCCGGCCTTGCACACTTGAACTCGCCTTCTCTCACAGGAGTGGCCAAGGACGTCTACCCAAGCCTCCTGGGCAGCCTCCAGTACGCCGCCGTTTGTACACGCCCCGATGTCTCCACGGCGTTGAGCATCCTCGGCTCTGCCCAAGCCTCGCCCACCGAGGCACACTTGCAAGCTCTGAAAAAGGTCCTCCGCTACCTCCATGGCACCATCAACATGCGCCTGACGTTGGGGGGGGGGCCTGGACCACAGTCTCCAACTCACAGGCTTTGCCGACGCTGATTGGGCCAACGACAGCAGCACCCGCAAGTCTCGCTCCGGCTATCTCTTCACCCTCGGACGCGGGCCAATCAGTTACAAGTCCAAACAACAGACTTGTGTGGCTCAATCCACGTGTGAAGCCGAGTACTACTCTGCGGCTGACGCCACCAAGGAGGGACTCCACCTCCGACAACTCCTGGGGGAAATCTTCGACTCCCCCATCACCGAAACCACCACCATCTGGGAGGACAACCAAACAGGGAGTGGATCCGGCCAAGAAAACTAGGGTTCGAACCCACGAATCCGAGTAGATCCGAGACCATGCGCGTGCTATTCGTGCACATTTCGCTGCAATTTCGGGGTTTGAAGTTAGAGCATGTTTGCTCGGTAGGATCCGGATCCACTCCGTGCAACCAAAGCGCCATTGCATACTCCCATAATGCCTTGGTCAGCGAGAAGACTAAACACATCGGCCTGAAGTGGCACTTTCTCAAAGACCACGTGGAGCAAGGGACCATCAAGTTGAGGTACCTCCCCACTGACCAGATGGTGGCTGACATGCTCACCAAACCCCTCCCAGGACCTGCATTAGCACGACACCGAAGTGCGATCCTTGGAGGACAAGACCCAATGCAACGCTTCATCCCGTAGCTACCTTCAGGGGGAGTGTTGTAAGTAATACCGCATACGTATTAGTTGCAGATAGCTACTGTAAGCTACTCTAGATATGATTAGTACATGTCTAGATCGGACATACCGATAAACTGTTTGACTCGGTACAGAGCTGTCGCTAGGCTACAGCTCTCTCACTTCTGTTGTCCCGACACCACGCCTGTAGGCTGGTTGTCGCCTTAACTGTTCCGTTTGCGGGACTGTGACTGTAACTACGTTTGCGTACGTTATCTTCCACACTAACTGTGTTTGCATGGTTCAATAGAGTTGCTAGCACTCTTGCTAAAGCACTCGACAGATTCTGGTGGAAACGAATCCGCCAAGACGTGAAAGATTTTTGTGAACGCTGCGTCGTGTGCCGACGAGCGAAGATTCGACCGCAGATGGCTGCAACTCTTTACCCATTGCCTGTTCCACCCAGACCGTGGCACACGATTGGTCTTGACTACCTGACACACTTGCCTGAAAGCAACGGCTTTAACAATGTGCTGATTGTGGTAGACCATCTAACTCGAATGGCCCATTTTCTGCCATGTATAGAGTCGATTACTGCCGAAGAAACTGCCACTTTGTTTTTACATGGAGTCTATCGCTTACATGGACTTCCCCGTGTGCTAATCAGCGACCGCGACCCAAAATTTGTCAGCGCTTTCTGGCAGACACTCTGGAGACGCCTTGGAACGCGTCTGAACATGTCTTCCAGCCGACACCCAGAAACAGACGGATTGACAGAGCGCGTGAACAGCACGTTTCAGCAGCTTCTTCGTTGCTTCTGTTGCTATGATGGCTCTGATTGGTCGACACTTCTACCGCAAGTGGAGTTTGCGTACAACGCTTCGCGTGCACTCGGAATTGAGCACACACCGTTCGAGGCTAACTTTGGTTTTTCTCCTGAGGAGCCTCCTGACCTGCTCTTCAGCATGCGACCGTCGATTCCAATTTCGCAAGACGCAACAGAACGGTTGAGATTGTTACAGGAAGTGCACACCCTGGTACGCTCAGTGTTACAGCTACATAAGGACGAGATGCAAGCGCGCACAGAACCGTCTACAGCGCCACACTTCGCTAAGGGAGACAATGTGTCAGTCGTCACAACAAATCTTTTTCTGCGAGGACAACCGAACCGGAAACTCAGAGACAGACAACTCGGCCCTTTTTCAGTGGAGGAGCAGATTCGAAAACACAGTTACAGATTGAAACTACCGGCGACAGTACGCTTACATCATGTGTTCCATGTTAACAACTTACGACCCTGCTCTACCGCTCCGCTACGACCAGCTGTCCCGGTGACTGTACCCGAAGGAGACGACGAGGAGTTTGACGTGTCGCACATCTTTGCTGTGTGCATCAAGTCGCTACCTGGACGACGAGGCAAATATCTGCTCTTCATGACACACTTCAGTGATGACGACATTCCACATGTCTGGCACCGATTGAACGAGGTGCATCGAACAATTGCATTACAAGAATTCTTGGAGACGCCCCAATGGCGCAAGTTCGCCAAGACTCAGGCGTACATTGACTTCATGCACGCTTTCCTAGCGCGCATTCCTGAGTCCCAGTAACTGCTTCAGTAAAGGAGCCAAGAACCACGGAGGTCTGCCTCGCGGCGGCCTCATTGATCTGTCAAGAGGGGGAGGGTACGAGTGTGACGAGTACAGTCCTGCAACAGTACATTGCAGGACATTGTACATGTACTCGTTACGGATTCCAATTCGTGCTTTTCCACAGGACGGACGTATACTCGTGGGTACGTCGCTAGTGCAATATTGTAAATGTGCTGATGCTACAGTACGACCAGTACCTCCCGGTACGTACAAATATGCATAATTAATCTAACTAGCCAGATGACGCGCCAGAACGAGCTCTTCAATGCACAAGGAGCCGCGTCGTGAAACCCAATGCTAGGCAGGCCGCGTCTCGAGGCAGATGACGACGGTTGAACAGCACTAACGCCTGACACGTAAGCGAAGCTTGCAGGCGTAACTAGTCTGGGCTGAAACCTATTTAAGCCCAGTGCAGTAGAGGGAGGTGACAGAACCTTTTAACAATTCCTTTGTTCACTTACAACATCTACTGCCTAAGTACAGCAGTGAAACATCTCTCATCAATTGCCTCTCGACAACATCATTTGCCATCTTGCAACAACAGAACTAGACAGACTAGAACAGATTTGTGCTAGCGTTTAGCTTTCAGAGGCTAACCGCCACATATATATAGCATTCGCCATGAGACGGGGGGAGCACCCCATAAGCACGCACATTCTTCTTCCGCTCGCGCTTCACCGGTTGCACACCCTCGTAGCCAACGCACCTCCGGTACGCATTCAGAGATTTTTTTGATTTTTTTTTGCGCCCCCGGGATATGGGACTAGCATGGAACCCGCACCGGCACCCTCTATATGCGGCGTTTTGCAAGCATGACTGAGAGCAGAAGTTCGAAACAAACCTCAAACTCAGCATCGATCACGCTCCCGGGTAGGCGACGCTCGTGTGAGTGCATTACGTACCATTGTACGAGAACCGTACCGTACTGCGCTAACCCGACACGAGGCTAGTGTTGGAGTTTCACCAACCAAAACCTTCCAATGACATGCAACGAAACATGAATGAATTCCCGGCAATGACCAAGAAAGGTCTGCCCTAGCACCTTTCAGAGATGTCGGCCCCGGCACCTACCTCCACCGCATATCGACCCACATCCCCGGCACTCACAACCGACACAAACGGAGAGGGCTCCCAAGCGCTCATGCACTCGCACTCGCATCGCGCATTCGGATTGGCGGCTATCTTTCTCGCACAATAGAAGCCCCACGCACACCACCGACGCCACGCACACCGCCAACACCAACAATAGCACCAAGCAAGACCGGCACCGACACCAGCACCAACGCAAGCACACGCCTACCGCCGACATTACGCAAGCCACCAACACGAGAAGCAACCATACTCACCCCTCTAACACCACGCTCACACATAGTAGTAGCACCACCAACCATATGTGCACCGCCATCACCTCGAAGAGCAACAATAGCAGCCACACGCCCACCC
Organism: Tetraselmis chui; assembly: GCA_026401115.1. Taxonomy (NCBI): domain Eukaryota; kingdom Viridiplantae; phylum Chlorophyta; class Chlorodendrophyceae; order Chlorodendrales; family Chlorodendraceae; genus Tetraselmis; species Tetraselmis chui. Next base: position 24,580 of record JAPMLY010000467.1, read on the forward strand.
TTATTAGCACTAGCACTGCATACATCACAAGCACATAATGTGGGCGACGCTCGAGTAAGTGCACAACGTACCATTATACGATATCCGTACCCGTATCGAACGCGTAACGTACTGCGCTAACCCCACCTCGAGAGCATTTTTAATTTTTTTTTGCGCGTCCTAGGGATATCTGACTGGCTGTGTTTCATATCAAGACATCAACTTGGCCAAGCGATGATATCTGCTCAACGCACGTGGCCTTGGCAGCTGGACGCGGCGACATCCACTATATAGATTCTATTGGTCGCAGTCCAATCCTTAGATACCGTCCGAATGGGGTAACAGTACTTAAAAGGCGGTCGTCGATTATTACCTGCTGATGGCCGTACGGTGGAGGTGTACGGGATAAGCCCTGGATATATATGTCCAGCGCTACAACTCGTCATCCGCCTGCCCGAGTATTCCGAGAGCAGAGCTGTTGTTCCATCCACCCCCAGCATTCCCCGTGCGCTGGCCGGCAGGTAACAGTCCTTCAATTATGTCATGTCCATACAAACTGTGCTGTTCGCTCTAGCACTGTTCACCGGCGCCAGCTCTTGATTACGGCGCAGTTTTTAGTTTCGCCCTCTCAACTCCGCGGCGGGCCGAGTAGTGCTTTGTCGGTACTTTCACTTTTCTGTTCCGCCACAAGGGAACGGAACGCGCAGGTGCCGGCGAACACACAGCGCGTAACCATCCCTAACGCGGCAGGGGCACATGATTGACCGCAGATAAGGGAGTTCCGGCCGATAACAAGGGGAGCAGCGGGTTCGGACAGTCTTGGGTTTTGTAGTAGCGATATTCGCAGTGAGGCAATTCCACGTATTTCTTAAGTGCTTGAATAATTAACCATCTCGGCACTGATTTATCCGTGAATATGTTCCTATCGCTTTCTTAAAATAGTGTTTCGCCGCTTGTTTCCATATCTTACGAGCGAAATTCGTTTTCCGCTGAATCGCGTTTGCGGGTCGCCGACGGTTCGTGCCTGGGACGAGGTACATAGGTCTACCCTGGTGCCGCGCGCTCCCGGCATAGAGACTTGTACTTGTGTGGCGCATGGCTGTGCTTCTACTTGAGTGTCTGTTGTTGCTGGGTTGATGAAGCGGGGCGGTATGTGTTCTTAGCGCGCGACTGCTTCACGATGACCCCGAACATTGCCCGACGGAACTGCGTACTTCGCCCGGTCCCGCGACTGCCGGCAGCTAATATCGGCAGCTAACCCTCCTTCTCGCAACCTTCGCCATCCAACTCCACTATCGCGAATCCCTCTTCATGTTAGGCTGCCCCATTCCCACGCCCTCTGTCCCACACACTCAAAGAACAACGGCACCTGCGCGCTTGGGTGTGCTAAAGTTGAGTTAGGTTCGCTGTATTTACGTTATTGCCTTGCTTACAAAACCAACGACATTTCCCATAGTTTCGGCTGTATTTATTAAAACAATTATTTATTTATATTGTTAATGATAATGTCTTTGGAATGTGCAGGCGCGCCGGGCTCTCCCCCCTCCTCCTCCCCTCCCCCCCCTCACCATGTCCCCCGAGCTAGTCATGCCCCCAACGGCGGTGTCCTCAGCCCCCACAGCCTCCGAGCTCCTGCACCCCATGGCGCCCGAGGACCTCTGCCTCGACTTTCTGCACTCCGTCGTCCCTTCGGCCGATGCGTTGCCCCATGCTGGTCTCTGCAAGGACGGCCTTCTCAGCGGTGGCAGTGGGGGCAGTGGCGGGGGAGGGGCTGCGGTGATGCAGGGTGGTCTGGAGCCATACGGCAGGCAGTGGGGGTGGAATGCGGACGCTCTGACCGTGCATCGCAACGAACACACGCCCGTGAGCGCCCAATCATTCTCAGTTACTCTGAACACAAGGAATGCGCAAGAGCAGACAACCAGAAACCCACTTGATGCATATTTAACCCCATTTTTTCAAAATCACAAGAAATTGGCTCTCTTCCCCCCCCCCCCCCCCCCCAACACACACACACACACACACACACACACACACATATGTACACAAGAATAAACACATACGCATAGGATCACGCGCACAGACTCGCATACTCACACACAGATGCATACACACGTATACACACACGCGCACAGGCTCGAGCACACCGACTAAACTTACACACACCAACATACATACACACGTACATGCGCGCACAGATTCACGCACTCACACACTTGCACACACACACACGCGTGCGCACATAGACTCACGCGCACACACACACACACACACACACACGGGTGCACAGACGCACAAACAAACACACATTCATCTATACGGACATACACACATACACACACACGCACACACACACGCACACACGGGTGCACAGACGCACAAACCAACACACATTCATCTATACGGACATACACACATACACACACACAGTCTCAGCACAACCCATCACGGATATTACGTCCAATGCCATCTAAAGGAAGTATGTAAAAACATATTTAGAAACAGAATCTGACGACGACTCTCTCATTTACACACGAACAATTAGCAGCAGCACACATACACACATACGCACAAATGCAAAAGATAGACATGAAATGTTCACAAGTTTCAGAGGAATGCAATAGAGTCTGTTACTGCTTGAGACCTTATTTTTTGTTGCCCCTCAGGCTCCGCACTGCAGCGAGCCGTGGTCGCATCATGATACGCTGTCGAACCTGCTGGTAGGCGGCGGCGGTATGCTCGACCTCATGACATCTACGCTCACGCCCGATCCCGCTCCTGTTCAAGCATCACGCCCACCATGCAAGCGGAGCTCCAAAGGTGCGCAGTATTGTGTCTAAAACAGGCAATCACTGCCAAGCATCAATTCACAGTTGGTCATTTTGGCACTAGATGTTCACTTACGTGTGTATAATTTCTGTTTATTTGATTATTCGTTGTTGTCTTATTCGGCGGTGCCGGCTTGGCTTGGTACATAACTCAATTCAGGGGAAGTGATCGGACGGAACATACGCTGCCTTGTGCCCGGGTGCCACTCGGACCTGCTGACGGAGCGCGAGTTCAACCTGCGCAACAAGATCTGCGAGTACCACCAGCGCTCTCGCTCGCTGCTCATTGACGGAGAAGAGCAGCGGTTCTGTCAGCAGTGCACACGGCTGCATCCCGTATCCGCCTTTGATGGCGACAAGCGCGGCTGCCGACAGCGGCTCGAGCGCCACAACAAACGGTGATTAGCTCCACTCCTCAGCAATGGCGCACGTTTGGGTCTGGAATGGTAACTTTATCGGGACACGCACAGACACACACACGCGCACACACACACGCGCGCGCATGCATAGATACATACATCCGCACACACGCATATATACACACACTCGAACATAGCCACACACGCAGTACGCACACACACGCACGGACACACATATACACATACACATACAACCTCCCCCCCCCACACACATACATTCACGCACACACACACACACACACACACACACACACACACGCACACACACTCTCACACACGCACGTACATACACACACCAACACACACGCGCATGCACGCGTACACACACAAACACACACACACACACACGCACGCACGCACGCACATTGACACACACGCGCACTCACAAGCTCGCACACCCACCCAACCACCTTCCCTCCACACACGGAGACACATACACACACACACACACACAACCCCCTCCACAGACACGTATATGAACACATACAAGCACGCACATCTGCACACCCACATACATATAGATACACACGCTCTCACACACACGCGCACACAAACACCCGTGCGCGTGCACAGACACTCGCTCGGACGCGCGCGTATCTGTTTTGGTACCCGGTTGCTGTTACTTAAGCGAATTGCTGACACTATCTTCAACTTGCAGCCGCCGCCTGGCGCACATCATCACCCGAGGGCTCAGCAAACAGGACGAGGAGGACGCCGCGGGCGCGACATCCAAACCCGAGGTACCCATAGACCCCCCGCCTCCTATTGAATCATTACCTATCTTCGTTAGCCCCCCATTGTGGCCGCTTTGATTATTTTGATGGCTATGGCAGGGCGAGGGAGACACCACAGGCGACAAAAGTCAGAGCTCTTTGGTGTTGGACGCGTGCCACAGCGAGTCTCAGGCGCGCGACAAGTCCGACACTGGCTCCTCGCCCTGTCGACCGCAGCAGCAGCCGCAGCCAGTAGTGCCCCCTCCCATCATGAACCCCCCAGCAGCTCCAGCGCTACCCTCTCCAGACCAACCGCCTCCTTCCGCGTCCCCTCAGCAGGTGACCCCCCCCCTCCCCCTCCCCCCAAACCATACACAAATTCAAAGTAAGTATCACAAAATGAATGTTCACCGATGTAAATGTTTACGTGCTTGCAGCAATGCGTGGAATGACGTTTATGGATATCTGGATGGGTAACTAGAAGCAGGATAGTTTGTTTTGTCACTGATTTCCCTACACTGGGGATCGGATTGTGTTTCAACTATTTTGAAATGATTTGTGTGACATTTTGCATTCCCTATTTTTTTCCCGTTTAAGATATTTGATTCACTCAGGCTATGTCTGCCAACCAAACTTCGGACCGGGTTTAGGGTTTGTTAGGGTTTACGGTTGAATTAGGAAAAAATGCCAAGATTCATTGTTTTCCGTTGATTGCTGGAAACTCAATCTTTGCGACCTTGCGTGATTCGACAGTTCAGTCTCAGCGTTGGGTGCAAAGTTGGTGGTCGCTTAATGCGGAATGTGTGACACTCGAATGTGACGTCTGAAATAGAGCGTGTGCGGATAATCTTTACCAACAATGCAAGCGGAATTGATTTTGCCTGATAAATGCGAATTGATGTATACCCAAACACAATTTTAGCAATTCGTAACATTTTGTGATATATATATATATTTTTTTCTGCTGAGTGGAATTGGGATGGGGGACTACAGGTGCCGTCGACCCACGCCTGCCGCGGCCCCGGCTGTAATCTGTGCTCGGCGGGCAGCCGCGCAATGGCGCCCCCCGTGACTGGCGGGGCGGCGTCCAGTGTGGAAGAGTTCAAGAAGAGCGTTTCGTTTGGCTACGATGTGGTGGAGCACTGCGTGTTCAATTTCTCGATGAAGATCATCGGCGCGGCGCCCGACACGCTGCCGGCCAACCTGAAGCAGGAGCTGACGCAGTGGATGCAGGTGGGACGGGGGGCAACTGCTCAACTTGCTACCTTTCCCTTTCCTTTCCAATGTTGAAAAAAGCGTCAGTTTGCTTCATTTCTCCAAAAAATGCCATCCTTATCTCCAGAAAACAAAATCCCCTGTTTCTGAATTTGTCAGAAAGTTCCATGCTTACCATTAAAAAGCATTTTTCCTAATTGCAAACAAATTGTCATCCTTTGCTCAAAACAATTGAATCAAGTGACATCTTTCGTAATTTCTCAAAAATATGTCACCCTTAGCTCAAACATTATGTACCTCAAATATTCATGTTACATCGACTGCGGCTTCATTTGGCTCGACACACTTGACGCTACTAATTTGCATTTGATGCCGATTGTGTACCTTTTTCCAATTTTGGTTGCTTTATCGGTTTTTGGAGTCAGAATGTGATGTTGTAGGTTTTTTATTCAAACCTGCGCACATGCAATTGTGCCACGGATTTTATTTCCACCTCCATGGTCTTTTTCTTGAGATGTTGTCTATTCTCCCCGCTCTGACGCACCTGACCTTGATTCCGTACGCAACTGACGGCTGTATTTGTCAGACTCAACCCCGTAATACGAAATACATCAAATTTCCTTGCGAACACACGCCTCTAAATTCCCCCCCTTGCCATCCATGTCCTCCCTACCTCAATGCCCCACCTTTCAAGTATTGCATCCCTCTAATTTCTGCACTGTGACCTATTTATCGTACCAACACTCCCCCTTTCCACCACTCTTTCCGTTTTCACGTGCATACTTGTTTTTTTTGAATGCATTTCACATATATATTTTTCATGCCCCTGATAAGTGCGACCTCCCTACCCACGTATTTTTCACTAGTTGCCTCACATTTTTTCGTGGCTCGCCCCACCCCCAATGCGCACTCATACCCCCCCCCCCCCCCCCCCCCCCAACATCGCTTTTCCATTATCCACCTACATCCCTCCCCTCCATCTCCTCCTCGCCCGTCGACAGTAATTCTTTTTCAATTAATTCAATTTCGTCATTATATTTCTCTGAACCTCGTCACACTTCCATCCCCCTCTCTCACTCCCGTCCTCTCTGTTTCCGCCGTCGCAGGCATCCCCCGTCGCCGTGCAGGGCTTCATCCGCTTTGGCTGCCTCCACCTCAGCGTCGACGTCACCATGCGCAACTCGACCGATATGGCCACCGCGCTGCGCCACATGCCAACCAACTTTGAGCGCAGCGTGGCCTCCGGCTACTCCTTCCCCTGGTGCCGTCACCCCACCACCGCGCTCTTCCCCGGCGACTGCGCCGTGACCGCCGCATGCGGTGCGGTGGTGCCCACCCCCCAGCCGCAGTCGCAGCATCCCACCCGACCCCCGTACCCCGTCCTCCTCGACCTTGAGCGCCTCGCGGTGGCGGACGGCATGCTGCGCCTGCGTGGCACGGGTCTGCGCCGGCCGGGGGTGCGCTTCATGGCGCGCGCGAACAAAGAGTTTTACGAAATGGAGGTGATTGAGGTGACGGTGGTGGACGAGGGCAGCGACACGGCGGTCGCCTCCCTTCGGTGAACCCACGTTTTTGCATATGTTTTTGAATGTCCTATCCTACTACATAAGTAATTTGCTACAACGTGCGTGTGTTGTTGTCTGCGTGTGTCTGTGGCATTGTGGGTGTAGGTGTGTATTTGTGTGTATGCGTGTGTTTTGTGTGTGTGTGTGTCATAAGGTCGACTAAATTCGGTGCCACAGATGCGATCTCAGGGTTTGGATAGTTATGTTGTTGTCACGGTGTCAATATTAACATTTTTTCTGGAGGATAAACGACTCAACAAACACTGTTCAAGTAGATGTGTCTGTAACTGTGGGTGGGGCTGCAACATTCAAAAGATTGCTTGCATTAGTATTACAAACTTGTGTGGGTGGGTGGCTGGCTGTGGATGTGGATGGGTGGGTGTGGGTGTGTTTCAGTTTGACAAAAAAATAATCAACAGAAAGGGCGGCATTCAAGCACCACTATGGGCTTCCTGTCATCCTCAAATTATTAGATCGTGTGAAGTGTAACCGCCTTGTTGTACGGCGAAGTTTGGATTCGGTCCTGTATTAAATTGAGTGTGTGTGTTGGCAATGTCGCTATTTCCGCGAGTTTGACATGCCAACCCTAAAACAGTACGAAGATGATTTGAATTTTTTAATTTTATAGTTCAGGGATTTGTTTTCGATTATTTTCATCTAATTTGTGTAGACTGTGGAGGCGGGTTATTTTTTGTGGTGTTGCGAGTTGGGTGTCTAAAGGGGCGTGGGTGACTGTGGCGGCAGAGTACCTTTCGAGGCGGGGCTGGGTCAGGCGTGGGTGGAGGTGCTGCTGGACTCGGCGGAGGCGTTTCGGGTGAGTCAGCCCGCCGCGCTGCTGCTCACCGACTGTCCGTTGGTGGCGGAGGAGGTGTGCCGGCTGCAGCAGCGCGGCGTGGAGCGCATGAACTGCAACGTGGTGCTCAAACTGCTCCAGGTGAGGGGCATATCAATGTTGGCACATTAGTTTTATGATATATAGCATGTGTACGTCATAGTCTAAATGTTAGTGTATATATGTTTGAATGTTGTATGAATGTATATATGCAAATATGTCAGCATAGTTACTGTTAATTGTATTCATATCATTTTTGACTTACGAAGGTGTGGTAATGTTTAGATTTGTTTTTGTCATTTTTTGTGGCTCTCGAGCGTATTTCTTGAACAGCGAAGATCGCTGATTTCTCCACTATGTTTTCAGTGCGCTTTGTTTTTCATCCCTTTCCTCACATTCTATCGTTTCGCGTTAATAGTTTTCCATATATCCGCGCAACGTGTTTCACTTATTTTTGCAGCAGCAAGGGTTATCCAGATTTATTATTTATTTATATGAAAACTTCAGCCACATTTAACTCTCTTTTCGCTCAGTTTGACACCTCTTCCTCCTCGGCTTGACTGCTGACGTATGATTGCTTTGGCATGTGGTACCAAAAGACGCTCTGAAGCGCCCCACTGACCTTCCTTTTCTTGTTGATTATGTGTTTTATCTCATTGATTTCCTTTTTCAACATGTATAATTTGTATCACAATCCGCAGATGACAGCGAGTATGCGGTCGTCTTCGTTTGATTGCGGAACATATTTGAAAAGTTTAGGCAATTTGCAAGAAATAATCCGTCAGTCGCATCGACAGTCGCAATGAAAGAATTATATTATATACTTCCAATTGTAACCCCCCGGTGAGCGACTGAACAAACGTAAGCGGTGACGTTCAGTTAATCTGCGTCGAAGAAGGGTGTTCCACCTCAAAACTTGATTGTCCATTGCAATCTGTTGAAATTGCACATTTCTAAAAAATTGGAAAACCCCTAATGCGTTCCTTTTCCATGCCATGCCATGCCTCGACCACTTCCCATTCACCATTGTCCCTTTGTTCAAGCTGTGCGAAATGTTTTCATTAAAACTTGGGCGTTGCGCCGCGCAGGACATCGGCGCGCTGTTGCACCCCGTCTCGGGCGCCGCCGTCCCTGTGGCCACCGCTCTGCAGATTGCGGGCTTCGCCGCGAGCTGCGGTTGGCCGGAGACAATGGACCGCGCGCTGGAGCGCGCCCTTCAGGCGATGCCGCTCGAGAGTGCGCTCGATTGCTTGGAGGCCGCCCACGGCACCTCTCTCCTCAGCGCCGCCGTCGTCTCCGGCAGCCCCGCCACCGTCACTCGGGTGCGTTGCAGTTTTGTGATCAACAGTTAGAAAAACGACATTTCTTTGTAAATAATGTAATACTTTGGGTGCATCTTTTTGTGGCTTTGTTTAAATACGTCGGTATATTATCCAAGATTATTTTGCTCATTGTGTGGCTGCTGTACTATCGGCGCTATGCATATCTGTTTTAACTGCTGTGATTGTAGTTGGATTTTTTTCTTTGGGGGGGGAGGGGGTATTTCGTTCTGAGTGGAGCGTGCCATAGGGTTTATGAAACCCTAATTTGCGAAGAAAAAGAGGCAGCCACAAGGCTACCGTGCGCTCCATTTTTTTCATAATGGTTTTGATAAGCAATTATTGTCACGCTGCTCTCTGAGTTTAGGGTTAATTTGAATGTATGTTAAATTAGGTCGGCCTTATTATCCTCCGCGCCGTTGGTGCAATCGGGGTTTTGTGCGCGGTTTAATTAACGTTGACGCCATCAAAGAAAACCGAATTCGAGTTTATGCTGTAAGTATGTTTTTTTATCGGTCATTATACACCTTTTTGTGAAGCTGAATTGTGGAAACGGCTCTTTTCGCGGCTGTGATTCAGTGGATGCGTCGTAGCATTAATTTGTTTTCTGTTTTTCGGAGTTGGATGCCGCGCCATGTCTTGTGAGAGGTCGTCATAGGGTTTAGCTGCGTTCGAAGTAACCCTAGTAACAGTCATCCATACCCGTAGGTAGCTCATGAAATAATCATACCGTACTCGTACTCTTTGTAACAATCCAACTGTGAATATTTCTTAATAAATTGATTACAAGAAGAACAACATGACAAGAGGATCACGGTCATTAAGGGTCGTTTAGGGTTTATGCGTATTCCTGTTACTTACTTCCGTTATTTATTTATTTTGCGCCCCATGTTTTAGGGTTTTAGGGTAGCTTTAAATTGATTACAAGACGAACAGGTGAAACCGGACAGGGAAAAAGGGAGGGGAAAGGAAAGGGCAAGAGTGACAAGAATATTTCTGTAATCACTCAAATGTATAAACTGTTTCATTAATTTTGCCTATGATATAATCAATGATGTAGTACACGACTTCCTTTTAATTGTTAATATGTATGTATTAGTTTTGATTACAGAACTTATGGGTTATTTCATGGGTTTGTTTATTTCATTGCTTGGTAGGTGTTGGCGTTTATGGCGGAGACGGGCTCCTTCGACCTCGCGCGCGTGGATGTGCCGTCGGGCCGTCTGTGCCGCTCGCCGATGCAGTGGGCGGAGGTGCAGGGGGTGGCGGAGGTGACGGAGCTGCTGATGGCGTTGCGGCAGCAGGGACGGGCCCTCCCGCACCGTACCCCCTCCACCCACAGCCTCGACCGCCAAGACGGCCCGCAGGTAATGCTGCAAGCACGGGGATGCTGCTATGATAGTCGCGCCTTATTTATTGATAATTTTTCCGCGCTTCGCAGAGATGATATGGGAGAGAGAAATGCTGAGTAACATAAATTTGAAAATATTTTTGCTTACAAAAACATTACTTACATAAAAAGAAAATAAGGATCAAATGAGGGGGCAACCGAAATTTTTGAGGAACAAAATGAGAAAATATGATATAAAGCCAATAACATGAATGGACAGGCGCAATATGATATAAAGCCAATAACATGAATGGACAGGCGCAATAAGTACTGGTATGGGCTGGGTGTAGTCTAATGATTTAGTTTTTTACAGAGTAATGAGACTCATTTGTTTTGATATTTCACACGATGATATTGGAACATTAGCGACTGAATGACCTCCGTGTGGGTGCTTGCTGTCGGGCTGTCGTTCAGATGGACATGGACATGCCGGACGCGCCAAACAGCGCAATGAGCGCATCGGGCAGTGCTCCCGCCCCGACGCCGGCCTCAGCCAACGAGGTGGCGGAAAATGGCGGCGGCGGCGGGAGCGCCGTCGTTAGCGTCTGCCGTTTCCATAGCTGCCTGTCGCTGCCGCAGTTCTGCTGCCATCACTAAACAGTGAAATTGTCGCTAGTTGCGGAGAACACGACACCGCCGCGAAAAGAAATCCGACTGCAGACTCGACGGGGCGACGAAAAAATCATATCATGTAATCATTCCACCGTATCGACATCTCGAGAGCAGTGGTGGTCAGCAGCAACAGAATGATTGGAGGGGCCGACGCCTTGAGATCCGACGACGTCGCGGGGGAAACGCGGACGAAGTAATTACGTTTACACGCCATCCCATCTCGCCCAGTTTCCTCTACTCACACTGGAACGCTTCTCAATCAGCACAGAATTCAGATAATCCTAGCCGCCGCCCTTCACCATGTCGTCGAGTTGATATCAACAGCGGGGTAAGCATATTTAACAAAACCCTCCGGAGGTTTTCCGGCGGCGGATGATCCCAAGGATCGGCGCCGCTTGACCGTGCCGCCCCTCCGGCTGTATAGCTATCCGTTGTTGATGTTGCTCTCGCGCTGCAGCCCCCAGGTGTGCACGGCGTCAACGACGCTTGTTATTCTCCGTTCAAATAAGGTTGCCGTAGCCTTGAAGTTGCTTGGATCCTCCAAGACTATGCCTCGCGCGGCTTTTCGCCGGAAAGGTCGCACGGAATTGGTGCCACACCCTCTTCCCCACCGCCAATTACAATACGGTCGACGGCCTCCCGAAAGTCGACTACGGCATCCTCTTGTTCACGGATGCCGTCCAACCGGTAATGACTGCCCCGTAGCCTTTGGACAACGAACCCTCCTCCTTTTGGGTAAATATCCTCCACATGCCCCTAAACCCAATTCACTCCCAATCTGGCACTACCGAAATTCACACCTCGCTTTACTTGCGAGTGTGTATGTCCATACCCCCGACTCTCAAGCATAATGTAAGTAAGGCCACGAAAAGTACATTATAGTCTCTTAACAGTTGTTTGCCTATGTGCCGTATTTGTAGAATCTTATGATACACCCAGTCTTCCCACCATCTCCTAAGAAGGCCAAACCTCTCTCAATCATTGGTTGCTTCAATAGCCCCTCCACGTACTGAGACAGTAATAGGTTAACTTCATGCGTAGCAAGTTACTCACACCCCTAGCATAGATTTTGACAATCACGACATGTTCCACATTCCATGTGGCTCGTGTTTTTTGGCACACGCATCTAAATCAAAGAATGTACGAAATATCACCGTCTCGCAAACAAGAAATCCTTCGACATGTCCTCGTCGTGGTGCCGAAAGAAGTGTCGATATCGAATAACGGTCAGAAACTTATGCTATGCATTCGTAAAGTCAAACCGCAGCTTGCAACTCACACGTTGAATTATTGTATTTGATGTTGCGAATGTGTGTATGTGTGTGTGGGGGGGGGGGGGGGGGGGGGGGTTCGATCGGGATGCAAGCACGAACTTGCAATGGTTGCGTCATACACGCGTGCATGAGAGCCTCATTAACTAATGTTTTAGGGAATCAGGCACTTTGCTTTGCTGTGTGTTTGAATGTGCTCGCTTGGTTCGAAGAGGCTGGATTAGTTAGCATCATCGGAAAAATAAGGCAATGATAAGCAAAAAGCGTGCAAAAAACCAGCGAATGATAAAATAATACCTCACATATCACCTGAATATAGCATGAAATACACAACAACATCGCCACGACTCACTTACGGCGGCCACCATGCGCATCAGAATACATTATGATTATGTAGGACCCAAGAGTGTTAAGAAGGGCGGTCGACGAACGTTATTAGAATTCCATGGAAACGTCACCCCAAAACCCGGCTTAAGGTATGTGCAAGCTATGGTGGCGCGCAAATAGCCGCATGTAGATGGCCAAAAAATATTTGCGAATACTTCGGCAGACATGGGAGAACCCAATATATAGTCAACTTTAAAGATATTGTTAAATCTAAAAGTAAAAAAAAAAATGCCATGGGGGGTAGTCGACCACGGTATTCTGATTTAAGCACTTGCGGGATATGGGGGCACGCGTTACTTTTATGTGATTTACGATCGGGCGACATGGGCATTCAGATTAACAAAAAAGAATGATACATATTGAAAAGAAACCATTAACGAAATCAAATTATGCATGCTTCCCGTATCAAGAGGTAAGATACGATAAAGAGTGAAGCGCGGCTTTTGAAGACGGGGGGGGGGGGGGGGGGGCGGGGGGGGGCGGAAGAGAATAGGAAAGAAAGAGAGATTGACGGGGAAGACGGAGTGAAAATAGGGACGACAGGAGAGTGGCTACGCTGCTGCATAATTACATACCTGTACCTGTACTCTCATTTATATATATTTCTTATTAATATGTTACGTGCAAATTTTTGCATTTGTTTTGTAATCAAGTTAAACTTAAAAGAATCATCATCAGCTATCATGACTATAGCCGAACTAGTACGGGTACTGGTATACTGTTGTGGAATAAAATGTGTGTACTGTATAGATTGTACTTGTACAAAACATCAATGTACACTACTGCAGCGCCGCCGCCTTGGAAATCAGTCTAGTAGTGAGTGCAATGTGTGGCGCCGCCGCCCGGGCAGCTGCTCCCGCGCCGGCCTCCCAAGACCTGCGGCGCCCTCGACCCCCTTCCCTCTCCCCACACAGCCGCCGCCCGAGCAGCCCTGCCTCTGCCCACAGCAAGCAAGCATCATCCAGCAAGGTGCGTGCATACACATTGGAACTGTCGTTGCGAAGCCGCCCCCCTCTGTGGAATGTTCTCCCGGCGCTGCGCTGCCCGCGCCGCGCGCCGCCACGCGCGTGCCCAACGCCGCCGTTGTGTTTACGGAAACTCACGCCGCCGTCACCCATCGCATCCTGAGTCACTCGGCACAGGGACAAAGACACTTGAATGAAACACGCGTCCCGAATAGCGTTAATATGGAAGCTTGGCTCGCTAGACGGGGAGAAGATCCCGCGTCTACGGGTAGTCGGGTCGGATTTTCTGCGGGAAAGCACGGACAATAATTGGCGGTGCAGCGATGGACGGCGGTGACGACACGATGCACCTCGATTTGTCTTCTGTTGGGCGCTCACACGTTAGACAAGGGTGGTGGTGTACGCTGAGTGGATGGTCACATGAATACACACCACGCAGAAGGAGGTTGTGAAGTGCGACATTTGCGTCTTTGGGCGGGAGAGAGAAGAGAAGCAACATAATTGGATTATTAATGTTCCACTTGTTAATATTCAGGCAGGGTGGCAGAGGGGTGCAGGCGCTGCAGAAAGTGATGTGCCTTCAGCAAGCAGTGATACGAGGTGGGTACTGATGTATTGTGCTTGGGGCTGGGGTGTAGATGGTGGACAAGAAGAGCCGTTCCAAGGAGGTGGTGACCCGCGAGTACACCATCAACCTGCACAAGCGCCTGCATGGCATCACCTTCAAGAAGAGGGCGCCCCGCGCCGTGAAGGAGATCAAGCAGTTTGCCGCCAAGATGATGAAGACCCCCGATGTGCGCCTTGACGTCAAGCTGAACAAGGCTGTCTGGCGCAAGGTGCCCCTCTTCCCTTACGCATTCCATACTACACAAAAATGCGCTAATATCTATTCTCGCCTCTTTCGTACTCTCTCTCTCTCTCTCTCTCTCTCTCACACACACACACACACACATGCACTCTCACAAACTCATGAAGTGTGAAATGCATCCACTTACTCTATCTGCAGCTTAGCGAGCAACTGATTCACTAGTTTGTCACATCTTTGGACTTTGGATGGCTGTAGCTGCATAGTGCCATAGAAACTGGATTGAGGGGGACAGAGGGGGGTGTTGAAGCTGAGTCGTGGTGTCGTTGTGGCTCTGCAGGGTGTTCGCAACGTGCCCATGCGCCTGCGCATCCAGATCTCCCGCCGGCGCAACGATGACGAGGATGCCAAGGAGGAGCTCTACTCCTTTGTGACTGTGTCCGACGACCAGTCCGGCAAGCTGACCACCGTTGTGGATGAGGCTTAGGCGCTGCACCTTGTAATTCATCATTCGGGTTATACGCAACGCATGGCAGATTGTCATTCCATGCATGAGCTCATCATGCAGGGATTGTCTTCTTCCTATGACGCATCTTGTGACATGCCGCAGCAAATCATTACATATTTGACCGCTTTACATTTTGTATGTAGTGCTTGAATGCTATTGTTTGTGTCTTGCGCTTCATTTTGTTCGCGTTGACCAATTTATCGGACATAAATTTGCGAAGAAAAGTACCAAATGGGAAAATGCATGCGGGACGTGTGATGCCTACATGGTAGTGGCCATGACGCCATCACTCCCTTCCCTGTCTTCGACTGAATGTTGATGTCGAAGCCTAACATCCATTCAGAGGACTAAATCCCCCCGTCAGCTGATCCGTATCATTTCACAATGTCCCGTTGTAGTCATCAATTGTCACGCGGGACGCTAATGCGAGGAGCATTATGGAAACAGCATTGCAGTGTTCTCAGTCTGCAAAGCCGGCGTCAGAAATGTTCGCTTACTAGTCCGACAGAGCACACAGCCCCCGAGCAAGACAGTAACCAGACGGACCTGGAGCTTCAAGAACCTCGGACAGTGAGCAGACAGACCCTGACCCTTGAAATACCCATGCTGTAATGTAACGTGACTTGGATGCCATCCCAGTAGGTCAACTGTATGGAATCATAATAGTATTCACGGCTGGCGACTGACGGCCATCGCCAAGGGGTGTATTTCCATCCACAACCACATTTGAAGGACTGCCCGAGTCTTCAATCAGAAGTAAATGTTCCATCGTGGCCTGACAATTAGGATCATCAATTTACTTATGGCGAGATGAATAGGAGCGGAGTGTCTAGGGGTAGAGTGGAAGTGTGAAATTGATGGGAGTTACCTTTTTCGACAAGTGTGATAAAGATAGCAGGAGATGGTAGACCTCTCCATTTAAGTCGTGAGCAAATGAGGTGCGGTGCTGGCTTTCGACAGCACTACAATCACCGGCAACCAACCCAACACACGAGCTATGGCCATACATGTTGACACCATCGAGATGCATTCGTGAGCTGCTGATGGGAAAAGAGCCGATGTCAGCAATTAAGTAGTGTCATGAGGTTGGGTGTGTATTTAAAAAAAGGATAGCCAGCGATGCTCTGCGTTGTTGGGCGGTCTACAGGATGGGCAGCAGCTGCGTGCCCAGCTTGTCGGCGATGGCGAGCTGCGTGCGCATCAGGTTGGACAGGTACATCAGCAAGAGCATGTCCTGCATGTTGTCCTCGAACATTTTGTCAAAGTCCTCGGGGCTGATGTAAGGGATGGCGGCGACGGTGTCGGAAAGGTAGCGACCAATCTCCATATTCGCCTCCTTCTTCCCCGCCTTCACAAGACACACAGACACACAGACACACAGACACACACACACACACACACACACACACACACACACACACACACACACTCAATCAAACAAGATAGGCAACAAAGTAAACCCTCCCAAACCTCGCAAATACTGAGTTCACGAGCGTCTCTACCACACGGACGCATAAATGTAAGGCATCCGTTTGAGGGTTGGTTCTCAGGGAGTGGGTCACTCACAAGCACGTCATCCACGTAGCTCTTGCAGGTGTCCAACATGTCTGCCAGGCTGGTGAAGGACTGCTCCAGGCGCTCCATATCGCCGGGGATAGACTTCTGGTCCTTCTTGTCCAGCAGGTCCACGCCGATGCGCTCCGCCTCGATCATGCGCGTCTGGCACGGCACTTCGATGAACTCGGTCGCCAGCTGCTTGTCGCCGAGGGTGAGGGAGCGGGAGATGTATGTGGCGATCTTCATTTGGTTGTTGGTCATTGTCGTGTCCACAGTCAGGTGGATCTGCAGCAGGCGTCCACGGTCACAAACAAGGCAACCACTTAAACAAGGAGAGTCACATCAATGCGAATCAAACAATCATAGGTTGAAGCCACAATAAAAAGGGCAGGGGGAGCCACATACGGGGCTGGGGCATTCTCGGCCGTAGAAGTCCTGAATGAGGGCGTCACTGCCAGCCATCGTGTAACCCGTCGAGAACCTGTTGGCAGGTTTTTTGGATGTCAGGGGTGTGAAGGAAAATTGTGAAGTTCAGGGGAGAGGGGAGGGTGATCAGGGCAGCCGCTCACCAGCCAATGACGACCTCCTTTTTGCTGACCTTCTGGTGCAGGTCAAACAACGTCTTGTGGTGCACGATATCCACCGCCACCTACCCACCACCACCGACACCAAGGCCGTAATGGATGTTCAGTGGATATACGGGGGTGTGAAAAAAGGAGTGAGTGAAGGGAATGGAATGGAGGTACGGGTGGGAAGGAGAGGTGGACGGGTGGGTTCAGTGAATGCACCTGGTCCATGCTCTCATTGTGTGGCACGGTGTAGCAGTTGGTGATGCTGGCAACGCCTCCGCTGATGTTCCCCAGCAGCGTGCCAATCACGCGCTCCGCTCCCTCGTTGCGGCGAATGTAGGCATCGCAGATGGTGAAGAGAACCACAGGGTTCACCTTGCAGCTGCTAACTGTACCGCTGCTCGCCAGCGCGAGTGGCTGCATCATCATTGCCTCTGCTATTCTGGAAATTGACCTGCAGTTACCAGGAGGTCACAAATCAGGGAAAACGACTCAATACAGAGATAATGTCTACTACATAATATATTTCTCCCTATCATATGTAAATGTTTGATGTCTTCACATGTGTGTGTGTGTGTGTGTGTGTGTGTGTGTGTGTGTGTTTGCATATGTGTGTATATACGCGCGTATGTCTGCGCGTGCCTCTCAGCATCTACACATTTCCTTATTTTATGTGTGTGTTGGGGGGGGGGAGGGGTTTTGTGTGTGTGTGTGTGGGGGTATATCTGTGCGTGTATTTGTGTGTGGGGGGGTATATCTGTGTGTGTGTGTGTGTGTGTGTGTGTGTGTGTGTGTGTGTGCGTGTGTGCGTGTGCTATCATTTCTTTTTGCCAATTCTTATTTTACATGCGTATGCTTACAATTGAATTTCTGAGTGTCCGAAGTGCTGAAAATTATAAGCCCAGCTGGAGAGTGTAGCCTATCCCGCGCTGCTAGCCATGGGTCGGCTCTACAGTGTATTATGCTGCAGGAGAATACAAGAAAAGAGGTGTAATCATGAGGCACGCGTGGAGCGTGTGTGCTCTATGTGCGCTACTGCTGCTAAAGTAGGGTATGCTGTGTGCGGCGCGGGGAGTGGAGCGTCTCGCGGCAGAGGAGCGCAGGCTGGTCGAGAAAGAGCGCAGGGTTGGCGCGGTACGCACCTGGACTGTACAGCCTCACTTGGACG
This sequence comes from Tetraselmis chui, assembly GCA_026401115.1. Taxonomy (NCBI): domain Eukaryota; kingdom Viridiplantae; phylum Chlorophyta; class Chlorodendrophyceae; order Chlorodendrales; family Chlorodendraceae; genus Tetraselmis; species Tetraselmis chui. The sequence goes on from JAPMLY010000467.1 coordinate 42,682, forward strand.
GAGAGAAGTAGGTAATAAGGGAACAAGTGCGCCTGTAAGGACCTCCGTTCGCACGCCACCTAACGACGCTCTTGATCCCTGCACCGTGATGTCATTGACGGCCTCGTCCTGGTCGCGCGGATCTCCGGCGCTTCATGCGTTGCTGGCGGCTGCGGCGGCGGCGGTGCTGAACGAGCGCGCGTTATTTATTTACAATTCAGCAGGTGCATCATCAGGCAGGCGCAAAGTACGCGCGAGTAAGTAAGTACATTGGTACAGTGATATGCACCGTACCCGTGCGACCGTGCATTGAAGTAAAACATTTCTTACAAGGAAAAGCAGTGCAAGCCACCGTGCATTGAAGTGAACATGTAGGTTCCCGCTTTCGCATTTTCCTGACTGGCGGCTTTTCGCTGCTTTTATAAACCCTGCACTATAAAAACCCTTACTCCCGCATCACTAATTATCATTTACATACTAGAAGAAAAAATCTTACAAGCAAAAGCAGCGGAGGCCACCAAGCAAAAAGAAGAAAAGAGGAAAATAAAACCTAAGCCCGAGGAACAGGAAGGCATGCCACGCCGTCAGCATTGCCCTCCTGCAAAGCGTCGCGGAGATAGGAACCCGAAGTAACATGAAGAGCAGCGATTATTCATTTATATAGCGATATTTTCAGCGGGTTCCCTAAATTGTAAATTTTATTCCGACGCAAAGTAATATAACTTCTTACATGAAAGAGCAGCGAAGGCCACCAAGCAAAAAGAATAAAAGAAGAAAAAATCTAAGCCCGAGGAACAAGAAGGCATGCCACAACATCAGCACTGCCCTGCTGCAAAGTGTCGCGGATGAGATAGGAACCCAGAGTGCCATGAAGAGTAGCAGAAAGACGTTGCATGGACTCTCGCCGCACTCCCTTTTGCCCGTCTTTTGTAGTTGCAAGGTAGGGTATCCGCAGCAACGAATTTTTTTATTGGGCGATGAAAGCTACAATAATATCTGACGAATCACCGATTGGTGATTAAGAAAATATTCTTACAAGAAAAAGCAGCGGAGACCAACAAGTAGAAAGAATAAAAGAGGAAAATTCCTAAGCCCGTGGAACAAGAAGCCATGCCACAGCATTAGTACTGCCGATTGGTGATTCATATTTCTTTCAAATAAATGATTAAGAAACATCGTTAGGCACAATGGTACCGACGAACTGTGGTACCGACGCCCCGATCCCTCCCCTCATCTCCCATCGGGGGCGCTCAAGCTGATCCTGCCCGCTTTTTCTCCTGTCTCCTTCTCAGGAGAAGAAAGAGGAGCTATTTCTCAATCTGAGCAGGCGGGGAGGTTGGGGGTGGCGATTTGCGTCTTATCGCGTCCGTGATGCTCTCCGGGTCTCTCCGCGTTTTGTTCCCGAGGAGTCCCGACTAGCTTCCCCCTCTCCTATCCCTCCTTTCGCCCGGTCCTCTGCGTCTAGACCTCCCCATCGTATGCATGGTGCTCGCCGTGCCCGTGTTGTGACTGTTGTGTGTCTCCTTGCCTCCCCTATCCGTATTTCTGTGCCGAGCCGCCGCGCCGATTCGTGTCCTCCTGCGCGACGCCCTCTTTGGACCACTTCGACTCTACCCCCTTGTGGCTCTTGGGCTTCTATGGTGCGCGCCACTTGTGCGTATTCTACCCGTGCAACCCGTCGTTCCCTTGCGCGTCGGCTTGGGTGCGGGGTTGTTGCTACTAGTGCTAGTGGGCGGCGAGCTGCACTTGCCGCTCCTGGTGGGCGAGAGGCTACTGGTGTCGATGATGATGCTACTGATGTATGTGTTGGTGTTGGTAGGCGTACGACTGCTTTCGCTGCTACCGTTGTTGGTGGGCATAGGGCTATTGCTAGCGGAGCTCCTCGTGGTAGTGTTGCGGCTTTTGGTCGGCGGCTAGTTGTTGTTGATGATGATGTTGGTGGACATAGGGCCGCGATTGGTGGTGGTGTAGTTGGTGCTGCTGCTACAAGTGGTGTTGTTGTTGCCGCTTGTAGTGGATATAGAGATACTGCTAGTGGTGTTATTGTTGTTGTATGTGTTGGAGTTGGTAGGCGTCTGGTTGCTTATGCTTTTGTTGCTGCAGGTGAGCATAGGGCTATTGCCGGTAGGGTTGCTCGTGGTGGTGCTACAACTGTACATGCAACTCATGGTCGGCGGGTGGTTGTCGTTGATAATGTTGGTAGACATAAGGCCGCGACTAGTGGTGGTAGAACTAGTGGTGCTTGTGCTACAAGTGGTGTTGTTGATGGTGGTGGTGGTGGGCATAAAGCTAATGCTAGTGCGGCTCTTGTTGGCTCTTATGGGCCCCATACAACGTTACCCGGGATAGTCAGACCTCCGGAATACGAAAGCCCCAAGTAGGAGAAGAGCGTGCAACCTCGATACTCGCTAATGAATCAATACCGACGCTAGCCGCTCAAGGTCCCCCGTGGCCGCCCAAGGCTAGCAGTACCGCCTTTGCCACCCAAGGAGAAGAGCGTTCAACATGGATACTCGTTGAAACTAGCACTACCGACACCATCCGCCCAAGGTCTCATATGGCCGCCCAAGGTTGGTCGTCTACTCCACCCTGCTCACACCTTGCCGATGCTATCGACCGGATTTGACTTTCAATCAAATTCAAATTGATTCGCGAAAATTCAGCCCGCGCGTACTTTAAATAGTAATGTTTTTATGTTTTCCCGAGGCGACGCGGCAACGCTCATTTGAATTAGCGAGGTTCCAACCGTGCCCATGGGGAAAGGGGGGAGTTGACACGATAGCGCCCGACTATTACTTTCGAGTGCGTACACGATGTTGGCAGCCCTATTGGCTTTTCCCCTATCTCGCGGTCGCTCTCATGCGATAGCTAATTCGGCCGTGGACGGGTTTCCCCGCTACATGTTAGACTAGGACATTACGCAATAAGACATTTGGACCAGTTTCTTGTCGGCAACTCGTTGATAGCATCCGGTTCTTGTGAGCACTTGTAGCGTCATCTACTAGGCTTGAGACACCGCTACCGGGACGTGTGTGCGGTCCCTAATTACCTTGAGCCGACAACCAACGCGGCACGCGGGGATATTTTCTACGTGACGAAAGTGGACACCCGTATTGAGGGTCCTTGGTTTGACAAGGACGTAGTGAAGACATTGACTAGGCAGCTTAGGGTATTTGTAACGAAGGAGATGTACCCGTGGCAAAAACAAATCCTTGACATAGTGGGCAAGGTGGATGATCGTCACATCAACATAGTGTTTGACCATATCGGGAACTGCGGGAAGAGCATGTTTTCAGAGTACTTGGAGTTTCACGAATAGGCGTTCGAGATCCCTCCGTTTCGTCTGATGGAGGACATCATGGGATTCGTAATTGACTTCAAGGCGTACCCAACGTATTTAGTTGACATGCCATGGGGCATGAAGAAGGACAAGCTTGGGGAGTTTTACTCCGGTTTAGAGTGCTTGAAGAACGGGTATGCGTATGACAAGCGTTACGAGGGGAAGCGAGGTAGGTTCGATCGTCCTAAGATAGTGGTTTTTACCAATTCCCTGCCAAACTTTGAGTTGATGAGTCTAGATCGTTGGGTAGTCTGGGAGATGACTGGCACCAAGACTTTGGTGCCCATGAGGGTCGTGATTTAAATGTTTTGTAATAATAGTATTATCCCGCCATGCCTCGCCAATATCAGCGTCGCCGACTCCAACAATCCACAAGCAAGCGAAGCGGTCAATCCATCGCTAGCCGTATGTATTCAACTGCCCAAACAGGGGCAGCGTACGGAAAGGCGGCTGCTGGGATCTATAAGAAATTTCGTGCAACAATAGGGGCGTCGTCAAGCAGTAGTCGCAGTCGCACTAGTACCAACAACAACCGGCGCAATTACCAGTACGTTCCTCAGTCGGGTAATGACTATCATCGAGTTAGGGCTCGGTATGGAAAGAAGATAACGACACATCGCCGTAGCCGGGCGTTGCTACGGAACACGTTGTAGCGTAGTACGTTTTGTATGTGTGATTACGGGCCATGGTATCGTGGCGAAGGCAACGTGCCATTGGTTTCTAAGGAGTTTACGGACAACTTGGAGCAACCAGTTCACGTGTTTGACGTGACGTCAGTGCCTCGATTCATAGCTGGACAGCACGTATTCCCGTATGGTCGGATGATACTGAAGTTTAACAATGCAAGTGACAACGCCATTGCGCAGTGGCACCACGCAACAAGCACAACGGCAACCACAGAGAGAACGAATCATGAACCAAAGGGCGGCACCACGACCGTGAACAAGACCTCAACTTGGTATCCGACGTATTTGGACAGTCAGAACTAAAGCACGGGTCTTACTAGATCACCGGACACGTTTCCGGGGTCAAAATCGTTCCTCGAGAGTGTGAACGCCAAGTCTGCATTCTACAGCCCACAAGGGCGTCCTACAAGGATCCAGGTTCAGTTGGTACAGCTACACAAGGATGCGAGTCATGGGAAGAACACGGACTTGGCGACTCCCTTCTAGCAATCAAAGGCCAAGCCCTTGGCTTACTCCCCATTGGAGCACGGCGACTACCGTTTGGGGACAAAGTACATGAAGATCCTAAAGACGGTACTTATTGATATTGAAGCGCCGGAATCAACGGAGACGGGAGTAACAGCGCGTATGAAGCACTTAGACTAACACCAATATAAGTAGTGGCGACCGTGAACAAGACCTCAACTTGGTGGTGCCACTGCTTATATTGTTGTTGTTACAATTGCTCGTGCTTGCTTGCGCCCGGCTGCTGCCGTTAGTGTTCGTGGGCACAAAGCCGTAGATGGTGGTGCTTGTGGTGGTGGTGCTTCGGCATGTCTTGTTGCTAATCGGCGATCAGCTCTTGTTGCGGATGCTCGTGGGCAAATGGTTGCATCTAGTGGTGTTAAAGCTACTGTCGCTAGTAATGCAATGGCAATTGTTGGTGTTGGTTAGCGGCCGGTCGTTTATGATTCTGGGGGGCAAAGGGCTGTTGGTGGTGGTTGTGTTGCTGATGATGGTACTTTTGCAACTGCTAGTGCAATATGGCGGGCACTTGTTGTTTCGGGTGGGCAAAAGGCTGCATATGTTGCTACTATTGTGGTGGCAATAATGTGTATGGAGGGCGTCCGTCTACCAATGTCGACTGTGAGTATGCTTCTGGGTCGGAGACGGGCTTGAGTGCATCGGGCGTTTTGTCCTCGTCGAGAGGGGAATATTACACTTGCGCCCCATGTGGCATTCTGTTTGTTGGTCGCAACTAGCGCTCTAACTTCGCCCGACACACTAACATACTTATATTTGGCTCCGTCACTCATGCCCACCATCCCCAAGCTCGCCACCTTGTGTCCTCCCTTTGGCCTTATTCTCCCTATATGCCTCGGGTGCTCACCTCTTATCTTCCAATCGAGCTCGCCCTCGGTCCGCTCCATGCCCCCACTGTGTGGCCCCTCCCGCTCTTCCCCCAGCCCCTCAAGACCGTGTTGGCTGCTCCCGTCCATCGCACCTTGGACCACGCCTTCCCTAAACAGTTGTCACCCTTCCTCCCCGTGCCCCCCATGGACTCCCCCCTTGGCCTCCTCCTTCCCCCATCCCGAGCTAAGGTTGTGCCTACTCCCTTCCTATTAATATCCCTCCGTAGGGCTGCTAATGGACACATCTGTACGCTAGACTCCGGGTGAGTCTTGGCCCTCCACACATATGAATTCCGCGCATCGTGCATACACTGCGACCACCTATGTGTGGAGGGCCAAGACTCCCCCGGAGTCTAGCGTATAGATGTGTCCATTTTCAGCCCTACGGAGGGATATTAACACTACCCCTTAATGGACATCATCCCATGAACTCCGGCCGGTAACCTCGCAATAAACGCAGAGGGCCCATAACCTATTAGAAATGCCATGAGGGGGTTTAGAACCCACGCCTCCCGGAACTTGTACGCCTTATCCAAGTACCGATTTTTGGGGCGGTACTTGGATAAGGCGTACAACTCCGTTCCGGGAGGCGTGGGTTCTAAACCCCCTCATGGCATTTCTAACACTTCCCCTTGCCTCCCTCTACCCCATCCCCACCTCCACCTCATGAACCTCCTTTGCCTCATGGGCAAGGCTTTATGCACTTGTCTGCTGCCGCACTTCGCCGACAAGTTACGCTCCGATATCCCCCTCGCGTTGCTGCTCGTGCCTCTTGGTGCTCCGACAATGACCCTATTGCTTGCCTCTTGGGGCTCAAACATGTCACCGCGGGCCGGGGGGTCTGTGCGATGGCGAGAGATGACCTCCGTTATGCTCTACAAGACAATATCGAATATGCAACCTCCCTTCCCTTAACGGAACCTCATGCCGCCGGAGCTTTTTTAGCAATTCACCTTTTTGGCGGCCTCCTCATTCGTCCGTTTCCGGCTTCGAGTAGTGCCCGCGTCCGCTCCCTTGTCCGTCTTTGTTTCTCTACGTCTGGAGAGGACTACAATCTCACATCCATCGATACCCCCATACGTGATATTCGGGATGGAGGTGAGCTTGCTCGTGCGTGCCCGGGGTCCTTTGCGTATAGACGCTCCATTGGCGGGGGACGGCGTGGGGGCGGCACCCGCCGTCGCCAGGCCCGGCCCACTCAACAGGAGCATCTACGGCCACCGACTCATCTTTCCAAAGGTGACCTCCGACGCCGTATTGCCTTCCGTCGAGCTCGTTAGCTAGTGGAAGTTTGCAAGCTTCGACAGGCCCGCATGGCGCTGAATTGAGCCGACTTCGGGATGGTGGAGGACGACGCCGACGTTGCGATCGATGCTCTCCAACGGTTGCAGCCCACCCCACCCTGACTGTGACCTCCCCGACCCCTATCCCCACCCCCGGCGCGTCCTCCCCTCACCTATCCTAATGACCGTGATAGCCTCCAATTGTGGAAGGACTTTATGCCCATTGTCTTAAGGAAAGCATCTCGCTTGTCAGCCCCTCATGTTAATGGCTGGCGATGGGACCACATGTCCGTGACTTGAATATTTTTGCATGGCGTAAGTGGGTTAACCCCTAATCGGCTAGAATCACACCAAATGATGCGGCGGACTTCCTAGCGAGTGCGACTAGGTGGGCCCTTCACAAGGAGACGGGAGTCGATCGTGATGCCACTCGCCTTCGGGGTGAGTCTCCTAAAGTTCGGCCGTTGGCTAGTGGCAGCGTCCTATCGTGGTTAGCTCACTGTCACGCCATTGCGCGGACAACTATTGTTGCGGCGGACCATCTGGGCCCCGTGCAACGATTTGTTTTCACCCAAGCTGGTATCAAGCGAGCCATGCATACCACTCGCATAGGCTTACAACCTATTTTTGATTGTAGCCTACTAAGCTTGGACATGGAAAACGCCTTCAACACCACTTCTCGCCGGATTTTTCTTGCGGAACTGCACAAAAATCGTTACAAAGTGACTTTAATCCTACTAACCCGTTGATTTAGATGATATATTCAAAGGACTCCATGATGTATTATTTCGACCCCAACGATGCGTCACTCATGCATAGCACGGTCTTGTCTCGTACGGGTATCCGACAAGGAGATCCTTTTGGGCCGCTTATGCTCAACTTGGCGATAAGCACCCCCTCCGTAATATTGGGGAACGATGCAAAGATTCTTCGGCGATTTGATTAAGCCTTCGTTGACGATGGAAAGTATTTGATTATTACAACGCCTTTTGTCCCGAATGTGATTGTGGTGGCTACGGAGGGATTGGAGAAAGTATGCTCGAGGGTTTTGTTGAACAACATTGTTTGATATGGTAATCAAGTTGCTACTCAGCAATATAGATATCCAATACAATTGATGCAGTGATAGGACAGATGTGACTCAGCATATCTAGATGATAAGGCATTCAGCAATGCAGTAGATATGGGTGCTGATAGTGGCAGGTTGCTGAGCGTTAGATATGATCTAAGGGCTCAAAATAGTGTTTGGCGTGTGCTCACCATGTGGTGGGCGCGTGTCATGATTGGGACGCGGACGGTGTCCTGTGATAGACAAGGATGAGACATTGCTAAAGGTGACAGACCTTCAGCGTCTTGTAGAGTGTGTAATCATTATGTTTACACCCATCAACTTTGTCAGGCTATGGGCCCTCCTTTTGTTTTCGTTTGGAGTCGACACGCTTGAGTAGAACCGTTATCTTGAGCTTCTTTCCAGCGCGAGTCTTGAGCTTCTGTGGTGCTACACGATCTTTAGGTGTGGCTGAGTCGCAAAAGTGGTAGACTTTCTTTGTTGGGTGGTTTGTCTTCGAATTCGGGCTGGTAGCGACTTTCCTGTGTTGCTTGGAGCCTAGAAACCACCGACCGTTTTCACTCGATGAACAACGCTTGTTTAGTCGCCTGTGCTTTGGATTTTCAGCCTGCGCCTTCGTTTTCCATATCACTGGATCCAATATCTGGGTATTTGGCGTCTTTCCTCGCGTCCTTGGGCTGTTTGAGTGGGAGTTGGTGAGACATCTTGAAGTAGTGTACTATTACCTGTGTACGCCGTCGTTCGGCTGGCCTTCCAAGGCCATAGTCTGCCTGCCTACGTTGTTTTGAGTCGGGAAGTACATCTCGTTGGGATTTTCTCGAAGTCCTCGTTCATTTTCGCTCCCTCGGTTTTTGGCTTTCAGTTGGTGAAGGATCCTTGCTCAGTGTGCTATCCATTTGTACGACGAACCCCGACAGACCTCTTGAAACCGGTTTCCGTTTGCTTTGGCTGTGTAGACTCCTATAGTACAGCTCCGCCTTCTGTCGGCGCCTTGTTGCGTTCGTTATGAAGCTCCGTTGACCGGACCTTGACCGTCCCCTTGAAGGCCTGCCGGGCAGTGGTTGGTGACAATTTTCCGTCGATTTTTCGGTACTTTCCGGGGCTATCGAGATATAACATCCATGGATTCTGTCAAACTTCCCAAGTTCAGTGGAAAAAAGGAGAAACTTTGATGTTTTGAACAAGAAGTTCCGTGCTTTTGGATTGATGCAGAACTGGGCACTGCCTCGAGAACGACGCCGCTACCGCGCAGCAACACCTCGACTTGTACTCTACTTTGATTCTGGCGTTGCATGAGGACGTCAGGACGATCTCTCAATTATCGAGAGTGTCCATGAGCTTGACAAGAACTGCGGCCTCAAAGCAAGGACTGCGATGGTGGACCACTATGAAGACGATGGCATCTACCGTATGGCTAAGCTCATGCAAGATATGGAGAAGGCCCAGGCAGACGATGAGACTAGTCTCCAGTACTTGAACCGGTTGGTCCGACTTCAGCGCCAGCTAGCTCGTGTGGGGGAGGACGTTCACGACCGACGGATCATCATGTACTTGGTGAAGGGTCTGCGTCAAGAGTACCACACCAAGATGCTATGGCAACACCGCATGTGGAAGGCTTGGGCTACGTATCACACGAGAATTTGGGATTCTGTGAGACCTGCGCTGTGTGTAAGTCTCATGTCCGCAATATTCCTCGTGCTCCTGCATACCGAGATGTTGGACTGTTTGAGGTGATTGGTGTGGATTTTTGCGGCCCGATGAGTGTTCCATCCTTGGGTGGGAGGCGCTACATCTTCGGCGCAGTTGACTTCCGCAGCCGCTTCGTGCTACATGATGCCTTGCGCTCCAAGGACGAGGCCACTTCTTCGTTCCGCCGGATGTTGACCACCATTCGCTCTCTGGGGTACACAGTTCGCCGACTTCGGGTCGACAACGACGCTGTGTTTCTTGGTACTGCGTTCCGGAGCTTATTGGACGAGTTCAACATCGCCCTAGAGGTCACCGCCCCCTACGCTCATTGGCAGCATGGTCGGATCGAGCGGCAGTGGGGCACATTGGTTCCGATGGCACAGTCTATGATTCGGCATGCTGGGCTGCCGAAGTCCTATTGGGCGTTGGCTATGGCGGCAGCGGTGCATATCCGCAATCGGGTGTGCAACAGTGGAGCTGGTGGCGTTCCGTACTAGCTTGCTACCGGTCGACCGGCTGACTTGAGTTCCCATGCGGGTGTTTGGCTGCCCGGCTTATGTCCACGTGGACAAGTCGCAGCGCCGCAAACTAGATCGTGCATGGAAAGGCGTGTTTGTGGGCTACGCACCCGAGTCCTCTGCCTGGCTGGTGTACAACCCCACCACTCGACGTGTAGTGAGCAGCCGCAATGTGGTGTTTGACGAGAGTGCTATCATCTCCATGGGGGAGATCTGTCCCGCACGTGAGATGATGGATACCGAAGCTGGTGATGACAGCACCCCTGATGAGGCGGCTAGGGAGAAGCCCGATACATTCGTGGGGGAGACACAGCCGGTGGATGAGGCTCCTCGTGAGGTGCCATAAGTGGCGAAGGGGGAGCCCAACACTTCCGTAGGGGAGACGCAGCAGCATACGTCGGGCGATATCAATTCTCAGTCGATTGAGGACGAGCCGGATGTGAATTTGAGGAAGACAGCACGAGCGGAGCCGCCTGGAACTGCACAAAGGTACAGCCTTCGGACGAGGCGTCCTCCGGGTCAGTGGTGGGTTGTTGGCAACACCGCAACTATCAATCCAAGCAATGTCGTGCACGAGCCTGCGTCGTATAAACAAGCGCTGCGAGGTCCTCAAGCCACGGAGTGGGAAGCATCCATCAAGACAGAGTATGACTCACTTGTATCGCGCAACACCTGGAAGTTGGTTCCCCGTCCTGCGGGTAGAAAGCTAGTGGACTCCAAGTGGGTGTTCAAGCTGAAGCGCGACTTTGATGGTAATATTGCAAGGTATAAGGCCACACTAATGGCGCGTGGCTTCACTCAAGAGCATGGCGTGGACTATCACGAGACCTTTGCTCCTACTGTGCGGGTGATCTCTATCCGGGTGGTACTAGCGTTAGCTGCTTTGCATGACTAGGAGGTGGAGCAGCTGGATGTAGTGACAGCATTCCTGGATGCCAACATCGACGAGGAGATATACATGCAACAGCCTGAAGGCTTCCGGAGTACTGACAGCAAAGGGACATAGCTTGTGTGTCTGTTGCAAAAGGCCCTCTACGGCCTAAAGCTCCCAGAAACTGGAACAAGACTATCACTGCCTGGCTAGAGGAGTATGGTTTTTGCCGGTCCAAAGTGGATCCGTGTATCTCCATCTATCAGAAGGCATGCCAATTTTACATCATGGCCATGTATGTGGACCACAACATCATTGCCGGGGCAGCGGGCCGATTCATGCCGGAGTTCAAGGTGGCATTTGGCAGCATGTTCAACGTGCAAGACCTTGGTCCATTCTCGTGGCTGCTGGGCATGACGGTGGAGCGGGATCGTGGCACCAGTATCATCAGGCTTGGCCAGCGCCAGTACGGGCTCGACATGCTGGAGCGCTTCAACATGATGGACTGCAAGCCAGTGAGCTCACCAATGGCGGTATATGCTGTGGACAAGTGCGGGGACGAGACATCCGTCACGCAGCTGCCTCCTGGGTCGGTGCCCTATTAGAGCCTGATTGGAAGCGTGTTGTACGCCTCTGTCAGCACCCGACCAGACATCAGCATGGCTGTCAGTCATCTCAGCAGATGCATGGCCAATCCTTCCCACGCGCATTGGGAGCAGGCCAAGCGAGTGCTTCGGTATCTCAAAGGCACCGCTGATGCATCATTGGTGTACGGAAGCAGCGTGCAGTCATCCGAGTTGGTAGGCTGGTCGGACTCAGATTATGCGAGCGATGTGGCTGGGCGGCGCTCCCGCACATGATACGTGTTCATGCTGAATGGTGCGGCAGTGAGCTGGAAGAGTCAGCGGTTGCAGACCATGGCACTATCCACATCGGAGGCAGAGTACATGGCGTTGACCAGCGCTACTCAAGAGGCGATGTTTCTGAGGCAATTGATGCATGAGCTTCACAAGGACTCCGGCTCCGCTGTCACTATCCATGAAGACAACCACAACTGCATTGCACTCAGCAAGAACAGTATGACAAATGGCCGGAGCAAGCATATCGACGTGAGGTATCACTTCTGTCGGGAGAAGGTGGAGAGCGGCGATATCGAGGTCAAGTATTATGCAACATAGGACATGCTTGCCGATGCGCTCACGAAACCTTTGGTGAGTGAAAGGCACAATAAGTTGTGCACTGCGATCATGGGTTTGCACGAGTAGCAAGGGGGAGTGTTGAACAACATTGTTTGATATGGTAATCAAGTTGCTACTCAGCAATATAGATATTCAGTACGATTGTTGCAGTGATAGGACAGATGTGACTCAGCATATCTAGATGATAAGGCATTCAGCAATGCAGTAGATATGGGTGCTGATAGTGGCAGGTTGCTGAGCGTTAGATATGATCTAAGGGCTCAGAATAGTGTTTGGCGTGTGCTCACCATGTGGTGGGCGCGTGTCATGATTGGGACGCGGACGGTAACTTGTGATAGACAAGGATGAGACATTGCTAAAGGTGACAGACCTTCAGCGTCTTGTAGAGTGTGTAATCATTATGTTTACACCCATCAACTTTGTCAGGTTCAACCAATCAAATCTTCATGCATGGTACCCCAAAATACGGCCCATGAACTTGATGAGGTGATACGGGCGAAGGTCCCCGTTGCTACGGGGACTAGTACCCTAGGAGCCCTTTATGTAATGGACTTCTTGATAACGGATGACCCTCCTGCATCACAAAGGTAATTATGTTCATTCTTGGCTACAAGACACCGTGGAGGCTCACCAACTTCTCTTGGACAAAATCGTTTGTTTTGCAATGTCGGACTTCGGCGGAGAAGTAAATGCGGTTAGTTGCTTGATGATCACATGTTCGGTAGGCCGCTATGGGTTCTTGCTCCGCACACCTCTCTTTAAAATCTGCCGACCGTACCTTGCTAATGCATATAGGGCCGTTCGTTATGCAGCTTTCTAAATCTTGGGCGTCTCTCGAAACGCAGAAACGCTCGATCAACTAATTTGTGCTAAACGCCAACTTTCTATGTCCGCTAAGTTTAGGGGGCTTAATGTACCGTCCCTCGGGCTCGACGCCGAACCTGCTCACTATGCTTTATTCACTGCGACCCTCGCCAACCTAATTACTCACTTGCGGTTGGAGGTCCGCCGTATTCGATCGGGAGTCTCTCGATATCGTCCTTGGGATATGGTTTGGTTAGACTTTACGGCTCCGCACCGTCATCTTGTTGTTGATGACGGTCACAAGTGCTCGCAAGAACACCAAAGTTCCTAATATAGGTGCTCGTCTCCCACTCCCGGGTAGTCTTGCATTAGGAGCTCAGCAAGGCAAACTTGATGATAACCTCAGCACTGCCGCTTTGCTTGGCACGCCTTCGGTTTAGTCAGTCCATGAATACTACCCCTTCGCTCTGGAGGATGGGGGCCGATTGGCGCCTATGGCAGTTGGGTTGGTACAACGTTGATCGCATGGCTATTTTGGTGGCAGTTCGTCGCTTCCCTTGCATGGGTGTTGCTGGCTCTCGTTCATTGCGTTTTGACATTTATGTTCGCGTCCAACATTTCGTGCGTCGATCTACTTCTCTTCCCTTATTATGACGTTTCTTGGGGGGGTGCGGCGAGAGTTAATGCAACGTCTTTTTGATGTTCTTCATGGTAATTGGGGCTATATTTGCGACGCTTTGCTAAAGGGAAATGCTAATGTTGTGGCATGCCTTCCTGCTCCTCGGGCTTGGCCTTGTGGGGTTTTCCCCTTTGTGCTCCTTTTTGCTTGGTGTTTTTCACTGCCTTTCTTGCAAAAAAATGATTACGAAACAACCTCGTCGTTTTTGCTTATTGGTGGTTTCCGGAATAACCGGAATAAGCCACTGCCTTTTCTGGTAAAACCTGTCGATAAGAATATTTTTTTATTTTGTAACCTCATCGGTACTTTTCAAGCAAATGTACCAGATAATGGTACGGGGTGAATTGAAATACCCTATAATAACGAACTGCGGCGGTTCATCGCCATCAGCAAATATAGTAGCGATGAATGATTCTAGGTATGATACCGCTGACTGTTGCCGGGCGGACTGTCAACGTGACACTGATGCCGCGCACATTACTTGGCCCCCCCTGCGACCAAAGAGCTCGCGAGATGGTGACGCCGCCATGTTCTCTATTTCCGGATGTGAATGAGATATTTGCGTCAAAGGCCGCGAGGTAAGCATAACAGCTATATTGGGAAGGCAGCGGCCACCCATGTCGCCCGCTACCTGCACAGCGTCGTCGTCATCAACAACGGAGCAGCCGTTGCGGGACGCGGGCAGCCCACCAATACAGGCTGCCCCGCTGACGTCCTCGCCGGCTCCGTTACACGGCCGGCGCAGCAGCAGCACTGACACTCGTCGAGATCGTAGCACATCCTCGGCCCCATTAAGGCGCCCGCGGGGCTCGATTGACTCCAAGACGAAAGGCCCGCACGGAAGAACGCACTCGACGGAAAACGACGGTGGGCTCCATTTCCAAACGTCACCCCCGAGTTTCACCGTCACTTATTGCGTCCAAATAATAGACACGAGTCAGGAGGGGCGATAACACGATTGCCGTCTCTCGACAGGCGAAGATAATGGGCCATCAAGAGTCGGCAAGCCGCCGGTTTCAGCGTCAGGGAGGAGAAGGAACGAGGGTGCGAAGTCGGGACTGTCTGCCGGTATGCGCAGCCTTTCTATGGGGAGTGGGAGGGAGCGAGCAGGGTGGGGTGGGGCCGGGGGGGCGATTAGGAGCAATAGCATGTCGCGGGTGAGAGACACGGGTGGGGGCGTGGAGGGGGGTAGCAAGGGGCCCAAGGTGTTGGGGGTACCACGCAAGGTGCCTCACCCTGCGGGAGGTGCAATAGACGTGCTGGAGTATGCACCCACGGGTGATGTTGGGCCTCCAGCCGGAATCATTGTGGCACTGCCTGGTAGTAATGGAGGCTTTGGTCCAGGCATCGAGAAGCCACACGCTGGACTAGAATTGTCTCGACAGGGTAGCCTGGCTGCGCAGGGTAGCATCTATGCCCGTTTGGGGCTGGAGCTGTCTACCGGGTTGCGGTTTGACTGGGGGAACCGACAGGTGGGCCAGGGCGCAGGCGGTGGCAGCGTGGACACGTCACGCCAGCACTACGTCGTGCTGCAAGCGACGTGGCGTCTAGCTGAGGATGGTGCCAAGTGGCCGGGTCCAAAGCTGAAGCACCTGGGCAGTCTGGCTGCTGCATGCGAGGATGTGAGAGTGCTCGTGGAGTGGGCCATCGAAAGGTACGCGCCACTTACGTTTAAACATGTCACCATTTATGACGATGCCTTATCACAACCACCTGAATCAAATACTAATGATGCACATGCAGGTACCAGGATGTCCCAGTTGTCCTGTGTGGGTTCTCATTCGGTGGGCCTTCGGTGCTAGCAGCAGCCCGGGCACTGGGTCCAGGGAGGTAGGAACTGACATTTAATCACACACACACACACACACACGCACAATGTCAGATATCTCTCGCACATGCAATCACGATCACATACATCACCATAAGCCCACACGTACACCATAACACACAAACGCACACACACACAACAGAGATCGCACGCATATGTAATCACAGTCAGACACGCCTCACACCCCCAGTTTACATTCCACGCACACCCGCAAAACGCGCGCGCACACACACACACACACACACACACACACACACACACACACACACACACACACACCATATTCATCGCCATTCGGCGAAACGGCAGTGCTTGTTGACAGCATGTCGATGTCGTGCTGCCCATAGAATATGTGGCGTCGTGGTTATCGCCGGGTCAGCGCGTGGCGGGGAGCGCTTCCAGCTACGCAAGCTCGACACGTTGGGCTCCATTACTATGCTTGCGAAACAGAGCGTCCCCATCCTGTTCATCCACGGCACCCGGGATTCCAACGTGGCAGTGGAAATCCCCCTCTACATGTTCCAGGTTCTCAACCCGTTTGACCCGTGCTTCGTCTCTGGTAACCTCCCCTTACCGCCCTCTTGACATGCCACTACTCTTCCCGCTGCCACAGAATGCAGGGAGTCAGGCGGGTCAAACGCTGGCGCTGATCCGAAGCAGCATGCACCAAATGGATCGCGCGAGGGAAACGGCGTACCCGCTCCTCCGCAAGTGGGTCGTTCGCGCGTTGGGGAGGGAGGCTGAGCGTCGCGCGGTGGGCTGCGATGACGCACTCTCTCAGCTCCCCGCCGCTTCGCAGCCCAAGTTCCTCCGGCTCGACATGGGCTCCGACGTGCATGTGGTCAGGAGGGATCCCGTCCTGGACGAGGAGCAGCTGCCAATGGTAACGCTGCGCCAGCTGCAGAGCCCAAAGCTAAAAGGGTACAGCGAATAAAGGAAAACCGCAGCGTCCTCACAATATAGCTACTTTGAGTGTTCTCAACCATATGCAAATGCCCAGCAACTCAATCAGGCTGTAATTGCCGCACTTCGGGTATGAAGCAACATATACGTTGATATGTCTTGAATGTATTGAAGTGTAATTTGCCTTGCCACAGCAGCATTCAATTGGATGTCTGCTTTGCGTGGCGCTGAAGTCACATCCGCATTGTGGCGCCGTCCTTACTGCACGACTAGTTATTCTCGGGCTTCCCTGAAGGCCAGGTCACATTCTTCACGGGCTTCAAGATTTCCTTCACCTTTTCCAGTACCTCTGCGTCTGCACCCAACAAATGCGCCTCAGCAAGAGGATTACCGGCACAGGGGGCAATGCGTATTTATGGTTAAGCACAGGCATCAGCGATAAGGCTTACTCTTTGCACCATTCTCTTCCGTCTCCACGCCCAGTGCCTGCAGTGCGGTGTGGACATTCATGGCCACCTGCTCCCGCGTGCACATGCCAACGAGATGGGTCGCAATCTCCGGATTCCTACCAACCCGAACAATTTTCGGTCAGAATCATGCAGACAGCGCGCTACACGCGTGTGTGCGTGTATGAGAGTGACGTCTGCGTATGTGCGCGCGCGCTTGTTTGTGTTAGAATAACGAGGAGAAGCCCTTGTCGGTACTTGGCTATGTGAACGTATACACAAGAAAAATATAACGTTACATGCATGTGTGTGCGTGTGTGTGTGTGTGTGCGTGTGTGTGTGTGAGAGAGAGAGAGAGAGAGAGAGAGAGAGAGAGAGAGCTTGATGAGCAGCGAAAGTTCTCACCTCATACTGTCCATGATGGCCAGCTTAGCCAGGTTGACTCCTTCCGATTCACACAGCTGCGCTGCCTCACGCGCCGCTTTTTGCACCTCCTCGGGTGCTGGGTGCCAGGCAGGTGGGCCCTGACACAGCAATTCACATTTCGTGCCCTGGCCATATGCACTGCCGGTACGACAATGTGACAGGGGGACTGTATGTGATGCGCAGAGCGTTCACCTGTGGCGTGAGTAACCCCATCGATAAGGGGGAAGCATTGATGACCCCGATGTTGTGCTGCTTCAGGTAAGGCAGGATGTCCGCAATGCTCTGATCGTTCAAGCTGTAGTGGCAGTATGACAGCACCACGTCCACCGTCCCTGCAGGAACCTTGTCAATGACGTACTTAAAGATTTTCAACGGCAGCCCTGTGATGCCAATGTGCCTCACCACTCCTTTCTCCTTTAGCTTCATCAGCGCTGGCAGCGTCTCCTTCACCACCTTGACCGCCACATCACCAAACAACAAGTAGTCCCGTGAGGAGGTAGGTTGTAGGTTACAAGGGTAAAGTGGGTTGTTGTGGATGAAGCAAGGTTCTGCACCTGATCAAGGTCACCAAACTCGATGTCATGGCACTGGATTATGTCGATGTACTCCACATTCAGCCGCTGCAGTGACTCTGTCACCGACGCTGTGACCTTCTCTGCGCTGAAATCAAACTCCTCCTGCCCGTAGCGCCCAACTTTTGTGGACAGCACTATCTTCTCCCTGGGTATATCTTTCAGTGCACGACCAAGCACCTGCAGGCAGAACAGAAGGCAGCAACTTTTATTTCATTTCCCTTCTTTTCCTTTCCTTTCCTTTCCTTTCCTTAGAGTAACCCGAAACATAATAGAACTGCTCAGCAAGTCTGATGGACGATTCGAGCAAAGCTGAGAGAAAACACTGTTACGGAAAGAGATAGCTCGTTGGATAATTGTAGGCTCGTGTTATAGTAGCGGCATCGCCCGTGGGGGGGTAAAACAGGGCGACAGGGGCGACTGCCTTCTCAGAGCGCGTGATGCCGTAGAAAGGGGAAGTGTCGAAAAAGTCGACTCCCAACTTTACCGCCTCGTGCACTGATGCAACCCCCTCGTCCTCGTCGATTTCCTGCACACTCACAAGCCACAGTCGTCAGCTCACCGGATATCCAGCCGTCTGTCGAGACGATGCCCCATTGTACCAGAACCTTTTTTTTGGTGGCGCCCCCGGGATATGGGACTGGCAGCTATATCCTCGCCGGCACCCTCTAAGGGTACCCACACTTCGGTACTTGAAAACAAAGAGTAAAAGTATTCCGGCGGCTACGTCGCGGACGTGCTTCCAACTCGCAATCGAATGCTTGTCATAACCATCTACAATAGAGCGATCTCCAGCAAGACGGCATAGAGGAGACCTGGAAAACGCTGCCTAACGGCGAAGCTCCGAATCCCAGCACGGAGACCTCCAGGCCGGTGGTGCCGAGGGGGCGGCGAGGGATCGCCATCAGTCGCGACCTGTATTTGTGGCAGTGCTTGGCGGGGGTGCGGAGGGGACTGTAAGCCGGGCGGCGCTTCTGGGAGGGCGGCTGAGTTATTCGACAGGCCTTCAGTGGTCTCGTAGACAGGTGGAGTGATTCTCCGACAAATGCTGGCTGAAGTCTATTCACAGGGGAGAGCATTTGCGAATAAAAGCAGGGGTGGATTAGTGGACGAGTCACCGTCTTTGCGGCCGGGCTGAAGGTAAAAGCACTCACGAGAAAAAGCAGCTAAGTGGAAACCAGTAATCAAAATGAGAAAATATAGTAAGGATCCTTGCAAGCAGGTGGGGTAAACGAGACAGGCTGTGCTGAGGGTGGGAAAGAGAGTATACACTCTTCACAAAAAGTCCGTTACAGGTACTAGTGAAATATGGCCTTTCCAGTAGGGCGGGTGTTTATCATGTAGGGTTTTAAGGGTTTAAGCGTACTTAAGCTCGTTGAAAAGGCGGACAGAAAGTTGCGTTGACGGTGAAGTAAAGGGGGAACGAAGCGGGGCACAAATGGGGCCCGTCACGGCTAGGATCTGAGGTATTAGGGTTTGCGGCCCAACCCCGATTTCGGGGCATACCCTGATTCGGGCGCCCCGGAATTCGGATTTTCCACGCTTTGGCTCATGAATACTCCCGAAATCGGCGACACAACATGCGGTTTTTATGATCCCAGCATGTTGCCCGCAAACATGGGAGCACGTGAGTGTAATGGCATGTGCCGATAAGATGCTTGGCGTGGGTGGGATTGGGGCCGTAAACCCACAGCTTGGGAGGCTTAAAAAAGCCTAACTTTGCCGTACGGTGTCCGATTTGAGCAAACTAAGTTGCAAATGGAAGCCCTTCGCCCAAGAAAATTTAAGTTATTAAACGTACTTTACGCCTACCGGCCAGTTTCTGCGTCAAATCCGCTGTCCGATGTCATCTAGGCCCTCGTACAACTAAAGTTTTTAGGGTTTCAAAATCTGCCACATTCGCGCGGGGCTAGCAACCCATGGACAGGTAGTACCCGCACATCCGCTCCGCCAATACGCTCAACAATCAGCGCTCTGCATATCTTCTATTAACGGCGTTGCCCATTTCATACCCCATGATGGCACGGTGCCGTGCCATTTGCCGCATGCCAAATAAAGGCCCGTGCTAGGGTACTTTGAAAGCTCGCGCCATTTTACACGCCCGGCGATCCGCAAGCTTCTAAGGCCAGCGATTCGCGCGCTAGGGTGCTTACACTCCAAGTCAACCGCCCCTCAAGCCCAATAGGTCCCTAGCCCGTGCTCCTTGTTTATATTTCATGGCACGTGGCAAGAAAACCTAGTGCACACGACATGCCATTCTCGGTGTTGCCGCTATGTAGACAGCCGGGCGCAACACACTTGGCGGATACTCGTGCAATTGTGCGAACATGCTGAGGACCCAGTGCCGAGTAGTCTCCCGGCTTGTCGCGACACTACGTGTACCGAGCCACGCATAGAGGCGTGCATAACATGCACATGAACGAATTTCGGCCTACAAAATTTCGGCCGCAAACCCAACGTGTGTGCCCACAATAATTGGGGCGTGCCGATAAAGGTGCTCACGTCATTGAACAACGCACCGTGGTGTGTTGCTCGAAAATCATTACTCTACTCCCCAATCGAGTTGCATGGCCATCGCGGCAGTGCGTGGCGGGTAATCAAATGCATGCCGCTAGCAACGGACTTTATGTGAAGTGTATATGTATTTGATGATTGGGTGCACGGGCATATAGAAAAAAATCGGGTGCTCCTCCGGGTCGGCGCTGCCGGAAAACCCCGTACGGAGGGTTTTGATTAGTTTCCGTGCGCCCGAGACCCGCCGGATCCGACTACGGTGACCTACCCCCCCCCCCCCCTCTTCGACACCCACTGCCCCGACAGACCTACACATTCTTGAGCGTGGGCCCGGGTGAGCGCGGAGGCCCCCGCTCAACAAAGGCTGCTCGGCGGACGCGTGATCGGAGGGGGGAGGGTACGGACACAAGCCGGACTACCCGACATGTACCTGGGTATCAAACAGAGAAAAACCGAGGAAATGAGAGGGGAAAATTCAGGCGCGGAGGCAGGAGCGCCCATTTTTTCCTATGCTTGTGTATCTCGGTCCCCCCCACATGTCCTCGAGGTGACGGGGGACCTCGACAAGGAGGACCGTCGCGTCGGTGGACGCGGCTACGACCTTGGGGCGGGGTTTACGGGATGCGGCGGCGGGATCGACGAGCGACCACGCGAGGAGGGGTTTTTTGCCAGCTTTTCCCCTTCTACCTTCGGCAAGACCGAAGTCACGCGGGAGCTAGATTAGGTTGGCCCGTCGTCCCTCTTGAACGCCGACCGGCCTAGGCCGGTCGGCACCCCGGTTCGGTGGGAGCGGGCCGTGCATCGTGAAGGTCGAGCAGCTGTTTTCTAGTTTTGCATTTCTCGACGAAGTGGATTTATTTTTAGATCTGTCTTTCTTGATTACAAAATTATTACGTTGTTACTGCTCAGGCGGGGGGACTGTGGCAATTGCTGCGATTGCTTACAGTTTGTTTACTCCCGAGGAACGTCGACACACAGTGAAGCTAGGTGTGTCGATAGGTGTACCTGGTCGAAGAGACCCGGGCCCAACTTGCTAATAAGTCCTGAATGGCAAAGTAGAGTGGCCCGAGAGACAACAGTCGGTCCAATTTGCCGGCACATGTTGTAAAAAATTCCAATTTCAATTCGAGGCGGCCATCCTCGCCGTTGGGGAATTGCACGCAAACATGGTGGGGTTTTCTTAGAGCCTGGACGTCGGGCCTGAGTGTAGCGCGGACCTCGAACGGGATTTCGGCAAGGATCGTCACTAGCCAAAGGAGTGAGGCGTATGGACTGAAGCTTCTCCTCTACTTCAGCGGATAAAAGCGGTATGTAAATGCGCTTACCCATGAATAATCCGACATTTTCACGCCGCGATCGGCATTCCACGCTGCTTGAACCGCCGAAAAGGTGGAAAGAAAGTACAATATATGGTAGGGGTAAATGATCGTCCGAAAAGATGACAACGATCGCGGTATTAGAATGAAACTGAAAAAATATATTCGCATCAATAACGGCTCAATGGACTTGATGTTGTTCATCGACCCTTCAATACTTTGTCATGTAGAACTTTGAATTTTGTTCAGACCGGGTACTTTTCGACAAGGTAGTACAGGTAGGAGTGTACTATGTGCAATGCGTGCCGCCGGGCCTCGGGATGAAGAATCCCAAGCTCCCGTAGTAATTGCCCCAGTCACCCCATTACCCCATCTATACATTAACCAAAGAAATATCATTGACATTGAGAAATGTCAACCTAATTCAACTTGTCAATAATGCAAAATGAAAACTACTGCTAGACATTCTCGATACTAGGTCCGCTACCGCCGAACCGGGGCGTCAACCACGCGAGGATGATCGGCGTTTGAGACGGGTGATGCGGCAGGAAAATTCCGCCCCCGTGTGACTCCGGTCGCGCCATATGGTGGGGCGGGAAGGCTAGTGGAACTCCCCCCCCTACGCTACCACTAGATAAGCCGCTGCGGACGGGGCGAAATTCACCTACCACAAACGACACACATCAATAACCAACATATTATTCACACATAAGCAAGAATTAATGTGGGGAGTACACAACATACGCCTCCTCTCACACAACCCCACCATGGGCTGCCCCATGTGCGGTCACTTCACCAACAACGGCCACATGGCCGGTAACTCCCCCTCTATGTCCGGCCTTAGACATGACCGACACAACAGCGCGCTACAACTCCTCTCCCTCATGGAACGCCACAAGGGAGGTCGCTGGGAGACTATCACGACCGACTTTGGCAATGAATCCATCAAATCCTTCACATCCACCGCACTCATCCACACCCCCTTTGACTGCCACCCTCCTCACCCCACCCGCATGCTCACACGTCTAGTTGTTGCTGACGAAGGCCCCTCGCATGACTCCCTCACCTCTTGCCATGCCATCCTACCTGAGGATATTCTCTCCTCAGTGTTGAGACCCCCCGCACACAAATCCGACTTCATTCGACCCATCGACCCTTGATTCGCCGGGCATACGAACGGCAGACGTCATTACTCCTCGATTACTGCAAAGATTCAGATAGGGGAATGGGAATATCGCACAGACCACAACCTCTCCCACACCGCACAAATGATTCGCGATACATACACCCCTCGCCAGTGCCATTGGACAACATTGGCTTGGTTCCGAGGTCGACATACAACCCATAGTCATGATCCGCACAGGTTCACCTCACACATCCACAATAATCAGTCTCACCTCCCTTTCCACCCTCCGCACTGACCCTCATGACAAACTCGTCTCGAAACCACGACTCGACACCACACGCATCCTAACACAACTCCACTAGCACACTTTCTAATGGCTGCACCATCTCCTCATCTTCCGCATCAAGTCTCGCGCAACCACGCGCCGCACTTCCACTTATTGCACCTACACACACGCCTAAATGACAACCACCACCCTCACACACGTCACACTCCCTGGGGGGTAAGTAAAAGCTCCCACCACCCTTTGGAGAGGTTGGCTTTAGGCGGTTCGCGGTCTAGCCCTGACTCATCAGTCTCACGCATGATATAGTTGGGAGGGCCCAAAGAGAGCATCCGGTTTCCCCCGGTACATGTTGTAAACAATTTGATTTCATTTCAATTTCATTTGATTTCATTTCATAATGTCGTACGGATACGGACAATAACAATGAGGTATGGTACTCGACAGGGGTGCCGGTGAGAGTTTACCGGCGAGAGGTGCCGGTGAGAGTTTACATGCCAGTCCCATCATATCATGGGGGCGCAATAATGATAAAAATTTTAAACATTCCAGCAAGGAGCAACCATACATATACGTATTTGTAAATAATAATATACGAGTAGCCCGTAGTTGTGCATACGTAATGCCTTTCTACTGATTTCGCACACACACACACACACACACACACACACACACACACACACACACACACACACACACACACACACACACACACACACACACACACACACACACGCACGCACGCGCACACACACACACACACACACACACACACACACACACACACACAATGTGTCTCGCTCTGTATCGCGCACCTTGTGCGTCTTGATATAAACTCCTCCACAGAAGTCCGGAGAAGATTTCGCACCTTCGCAAGTAAAAAATGTAACCATTCGTCGATTTTATTGGCAGATCTCCTGAAATCCTAGGCAATGCTTTGGTACCCAAGATGGAATTCGCCGACAACTTCGGGGGCCGAATTCGAGCACTACCGGGCTTGCGTACTTGGGGTTATCGCGCCCGCACCCGTGCGGCGCGCTCTTCCAAACAATCGCCGTGATGGTTAGACGAAAAGAGCAACGGGCGCACAATGCCGCAATATGAATGCTGATGCGACAGTCGCGCAAATATAATGCATAGGCGACGGAGGGAGGAGGTGTTGGGTAGGCCGCTGTGGGGGAAACGCACGAAACCGCGTATGTATACTAACCGCCGATATGCGCACAACCCAAGGGCAAGCCGCTTTCGGCCATAATGTGCAAGCGATCATAACTTACTCACATATGGTCAAATCGTTTCTAAACAGGTTGGACGCTTCTTTTCAATGCGCGTCGAGCTCACCTACTCCAGAGTTCAAACACCCACAACTCAATTTCTTGTGAATTATCTTTATTTGCGAAACATTCCGGCAACACTGAGCCGCAGTGCCAAGCAACACCCATCGAATTCGGCTCACCTCATGAGGTGATTTGTACGGGGTACATCGATACATGTTTACCAATTCTTCATTCCTACTGATTTCCGAGGACCAATTCCCGACGTGTGACACGCGTGGGGTGGGTGTGGTTGGCACAAGCACATACCCAAGCATTCCAAACACCACCGTCAACATGATGCGTCCCTAACGGCCAAGTTGGACCTCGCCCTCCCCTACGCCAACCGCCCTCGCATGCTTACAGCGTGTAGTGTTTGTCCAAACCTGCGACATGTGCGTTTTTGCTCGCTTGCTTTCCAAAACATCACCCGTGCCTGCGGCGTGAACTTCCGTGCTCTATTCACACCGCAAACCAAACCTCGCGCATTGAACACGGCATCCACGCCTCCAAAGTCCCTCCAAAAAGTCCCCAAAAATACGGTTATGTGGAACACAGAGTAATATGCAGCTTGGTATTAGCGCTTGAGCAATGCCCAAGCGTGACGCTCATAACGACGTGTGTAGTTCATGCAATTTCCTGGGAATTTACAAGCTTACTTCGACAAACTCCACCGACAACACCAGCTTTAAGCTGAGGTCTAACCACCCCGGATGACGGCTTACTGCTTGCTTCTAGGCTCTCCCACAATTGGGTGGTACTCGGGTATCGTCGTGCTTGACGTGGTGAGAGGGGAGCGTGTTCTTGACTAGTTTATGTTTAACATAATGCATGTCCGGACTTTTGTGGAGGAGTGTAGTAGTAATGCATATGTTAAACCCCAAATGTAAACTGCGACAGTGTATGCATCATACGTACAATGTATATGCAGTCTAGCACTTGAGACGGTATGTACAATGTACGCTTTTTATGTACAGTGTATACACTGTCTCGCAATATTTTAGACAGTGTACATACTGTCTAAGACTTGAGACGAAGTATACACTGTACGTCAAAATAACGGACAGTGTATATACTGTACACACCGCTACCCCTCTGCTTCGTACAATATGGAAACTTGCTGAAACTTATAATAGGCAAAACCCCGTTTTATCGGAGGTTTTTCCCCGTGCGCGGGAGCGCCGCACAAATCTGTAGGATCTGCCTCCGTCATTTTCATTATCGCTAAGATTAGCGCTAAATTGCTATTATTTGTTCGCCACCGCCCATCGCTACTGCGCAGAGTAACCGACCGTCCATGCTGTCGCCATTTCGCAGTATCACCACTCCGATTAGCGCACGCACGCACGACCGACAGCCACCACGGGCGGGAGCGCCGCACAAATCTGTAGGATCTGCCTCCGTCATTTTCATTATCGCTAAGATTAGCGCTAAATTGCTATTATTTGTTCGCCACCGCCCATCGCTACTGCGCAGAGTCACCGACCGCCCATGCTGTCGCCATTTCGCAGTATCACCACTCCGATTAGCGCACGCACGCACGACCGACAGCCACCACGGGCGGGGGGTGGACAGTTTGAATTAAAAATATGTACCGGCGGATAGGTTGTCGTGCCGCCGACACAACATGAGTGGCGCGTCAAAGTCGGCGGGAGGCTCGGAGGGCGGCGAGGTGGGGCAGTAGCGCCCAAGCGGCGGGCAACGGGAATAATACATGTGTGGGTACTGCCGCGGCCACCGACGCCGACCCCGTCGCCACCCTGCGAGGCAAATACATATAAAGACAGAGGGGCAGACAAGTAGAGAGAGACATACGTACATACGTACATACATATAGAGAGAGGGAGAGAGCGAGTGCGACACACATACACATAAAAAGAGAGGGAGAGAGAGAGCGCGCGAGACTAACAGACACGCATGAATACTACACAAAATGAAAGACACAACACATACACGTGTACACATGCACACAATTGCGCGCAAATACATGAACGACGACATATATAAAATGAGACACACACGGACACGGGCATACACACACACACATAGGCAAACTCACACACACACACACACACACACACACACACACACACACACACACACACACACACACACACACACACACACTCACACACATACAAACACACACACACACATACACACACATGGACACAAGCATGTACACACATACGAAATCTAGAGAGTGATACACAAACACAAACCCTGAGGACAAGACACGCTCACATACATACAAATGTAAGCACAAGAACAGAAAGTGAGAGGGGGAGAGAGAGCGAGATAAACTTATAGACACGCATAAATACTTCACACAATGACAGAGACATCACATACAAGTGTACACACACAAGCAATTGCGCGCGCACACAGACACGAAGACATTTATGAAATAAGACAAACACGCACACGGACACAGACACACAGACACACACACACACACACATACGCACATTGGCAAACTCACACACACACATAGGCACAAAATGCACACTGATACGAAATGTGGAGGAATACACAAACACAAAAGAGAAGGCGATAGTGGTCATGAATTGGAGCAAGGGGGTGTTGATGACGAGGAGGGCGGTGGTGCTGAAGGTGAAACGGAGACACATATACACACACACACACACACACACACACACACACACACACACACACACACACACACACACACACACACACACACACACACACACACACACACACACACACGCGCGCGCGCGCGCGCACGCACACAAAATCTAGAGAGGAAGACATTGCTTTTGTGCGTGTCTGTTTCAATAAATTCTTAAAGATGATTTTATTAACTACACTCTCATTTATTTCGAATTTTCATTACCACCCCATGTTGCCACCCTGCACATGTGAGCAGTAGAATCTTCGCTTTGCCTGGTCAGATGATGCAGCACGCTAGCTGCACCGGCATGTCGCTGCTCATTTGGCTTTTCGTTGGTGTCCTTGCGCTTAGCTCTTCGTTGGTATGTTGCTCCCCTTTCACCCTCTCCTCTCCTCTCCCCCCCTCCCCCCCCCCTCTTCCACTCCATATACGGGCTTCACACCTTCAGGGGGCTTACATGGGCAGGTTCACGCGGAGCAAGCGCCGATGATGCCCAAAGCAAAGGGCGACCGCGACTACATCCACCCCGCCTTTAGCCGCAGCGTCATGGTCTCCATCTCCACCTGCGCCACCCTCTATATCATCATCTACATTTGCTACGACGCGGTACTCCCTAGCGCCGCCATCGCCGCCTCCTCCGCCGTCGCGCTCGACGTCGTGCGCGTCACGCTGGGCACCTCCGGCATGACCGTCGCCGGCCTGCTTGTCTCCGCCACCGTGCTCGGCTCCATGAACGTCTCCCTCATGACGGGTGGCCGCCTGTTCTAATCCACTGCCAGATCGGGTGAGCTGCCCACCCCCTCGGCACGTTGAGCAAAACCAATCGCACGCCCATTTGGGCGCTTCTTGCACAGGCCACCGTTGTGCTCGCCTTGCTTGCCATGCCGGGCTCCTCTTTCAATGGCCTTGTTGCCTACTTTGGCTCCGCGTCGTGGCTATGGTACGGCGTCACGGGCGGGTCCGTCCTCCGGCTGCGCTCCTCGATGCCATCCGCCCACCCCACCCTTCCGCTGCCCCATCCCATGCTCCACCCTCGTCATCGCCCTCGCCCTCGCCGCCTACCTTATCGCCAACTCCGCCGTGGACGCCTCCACTCGATCCCACACTCTCGACAACCTTGCGTTCCCCATCGCTGGTTTCACCTGCCACGGCCTGGATACCGCTGTCATTCGCCCCGTAGTAACAATAAAAGGCTTGTGACCATGCTTTTCACTGATTAGATAGATACCGTACCAAAAGGTTACCCTCTTGTTATTATCCTACCCAATTGTAAATATTATAACAGGTACACGTGCTGCCACATCGGACGTTGACCGCGTCTGTATTTAGGTCGCTTCGATGATGTTCATTCCCGAACTTTGAACTGCGGACCCAACAATAGATGTGAGAGCCGCCCTCTCGGCCATGACACAAATATTAGCAGCAATGGTAAACGAGTGCGTGATGATTACGTCATGACAAAGATAGTTACCACCCTACGTTGCGTTATTTGCACCCCACGAACGGAGAAGCTGACAGCATAGCAAAACATTTATAAGCTATGTCCCCATGATGACACCGCCCATGCGTACAAACATGCACACCACAACATTATTGCGCCAACATTGGCACACACAAGCTTTCGCCGTCTCTATCTTATGATGCACTTATAAATGTTTATTCGGCTTGAATTTTTAAACCTCATTTGTCCGGGCATACTTCTAGATATACTATGGTCATTACGAATGCAAGATAAGAAGGGATATATATATCTCTATCCCACACTCTCACATACACACATACACACACACACACATACACACACACACACACACACACACACGCACAAATACACACACGCACACTCTATCTCACTCTCCCTCCCCTCCTTCCCCTCCCTCCCACTCTCTCACTCCCTACGTTGACGTTTGCGTGTGTCAGGGAATGTCTTCAAATTTGCCGATTCTTCCAATTCTCATGGACTGTGTGAGTTTGTGTGTGTGTATGTGCGTGAGTTTGTGTGTGTGTGTGTGTGTGTGTGTGTGTGTGTGTGTGTGTGTGTGTGTGAGTTTGCCTATGTGTGTGTGTGTGTGTGTGTGTGTGTATGCCCGTCTGTCCGTGTGTGTCTCATTTTATATATGTCGTCGTTCATTTATTTGCGCGCAATTGTGTGCATGTGTACACGTGTATGTATTGTGTGTCTTTCATTTTGTGTAGTATTCATGCGTGTCTGTTAGTCTCGCGCGCTCTCTCTCTCCCTCTCTTTTTATGTGTACGTGCGTCGCACTCGCTCTCTCCCTCTCTCTATATGTATGTACTTATGTACGTATGTCTCTCTCTACTTGTCTGCCCCTCTGTCTTTATATGTATTTGCGGATTTGCGTCGCAGGGTGGCGACGGGGTCGGCGTCGGTGGCCGCGGCAGTACCCACACATGTATTATTCCCGTTGCCCGCCGCTTGGGCGCTACTGCCCCACCTCGCCGCCCTCCGAGCCTCCCGCCGACTCTGACGCGCCACTCATGTCGTGTCGGCGGCACGACAACCTATCCGCCGGTACATATTTTTAATTCAAACTGTCCACCCCCGCCCGTGGTGGCTGTCGGTCGTGCGTACGTGCGCTAATCGGAGTGGTGATACTGCGAAATGGCGACAGCATGGGCGGTCGGTGACTCTGCGCAGTATCGATGGGCGGTGGCGAACAAATAATTGCGAGACAGTGTATACACTGTACACAAAAGGCGTACACTGTACATAGCATTGTACATACCGTCTCAAGTGCTAGACCGTATATACAGTGTATGTATGATTTATACACTGTCGCAGTTTACATTTGGGGCTTAACACATACACATTGTCTCTCTCACTGTTATGCATTTTTGTAATCCTTATAAAATAATAAAGATCTTGTACCCATCCTGACGATGTGCGGTAGTTTAGACGTATCCTAAGCCCTCTCAGAATAAGTGTGCTAAACGCCATGTATTCCTTTTTAAATAATAAAAAAATTTACAAGAAAAAGCAGTGTAGGCCACCACGCAAGAAGAAGAAAAAAGAAGAAAACCTAAGCCCGAGGAATACGAAGGCCACTGCGTCAACACCGCCCTCCCGCAAAGCATCGCGCAGACATTAACCCTTAGCGCCATGAAGAGCAGCAGAAAGACGTTGCAAGAATTAAGGCTAGGGATCGATGATATCATCCGGACTATATCGACTTATTTCGTGGTGTTTCTGGAGACCCCGAATGCGAAATGTACCCGAAATTGCAGCGAAATGCGCTTGTATAATATCGACGATACCATCGATCACTAGCCTTAGCAAGAATTCGTGTCGCACATACCCCAAAAAACGTCAAAATGAAAGAGAAGTAGTTCAACGACCAAAATGTTGCAAATGGACAAAATGTCAAAACACAAGGAGCGAGAGTCGGCGACACCCATGCCATGAAAGCGACGAACTGCCACCAAAATAGCGAGGCGATCAACCAACTCAACCGCCATAGGCGCCAACCGGCCCCCATTCTCCATAGCGAAGGGATAGTAGTCATGGACCGACTGAACCGAAGGCGTGCCAAGCAAAGCACAAGTGCGGAGGTCCGCATTAAGCTCGCCATGCTGAGCTCCCAATGCAAGGCTGCCAGTGAGTGGGAGACGAGCGCCTATACGAGGCACGTTGGTGTTCATGCGAGCACTTGTAACCGTCACATCAACAAAAAATATGTGGGTGTGGAGCCATGAAGTCTAATCAAACCACATCCCCATGGCGGTCTCGAAAAGCTCCCGATCGAATGCGGCGTAAGGCTCCGAATCAAAGATCGATTAATGATCAGTAATCGATGCATCGGCGTTTTCTGCAATTAATCAACTATCGATATTTAAGCACTCCATTTATCATATGCATTGATCTTTAAAGCTTGACTTATCAAATGCATCGATATTTAAAGGCTTGACTTATCAGATGCGTCGATATTTTAAGGTTTGACTTATGAGATGCACCAATCTTTAGTGCCGCGATTTATCAGATGCTTAGATCTTTAGGCGGCAATTTATCAGATGCAGCGATCTTTAGTGCAACGATTTATCAGATGAAGCGATCTTTAGTGCAGCAATTTATCAGATGCACCGATATTTTGGCCGGGATTTATCAGATGCGTCGATATTTATTTATCTTTTCTACTGTTGATTCATTCTTGTATCCAGCGCGCGAGCTTAATTCGAATAATAATTATTAGCTTATATCTGCATTAATAACCATATAAAAAATATAGCATAAGAGTGAGAATTGATACTTTACACAAAAAACAAATGTTTTATGTAATCGAAATGGAAATAAGGAGAAGGCGCTCAAGCAGAATTCCATTATCAGTACTACACTCAGAATAAAATGCATCTATGGCCACCGTTGGTTCATTGATATATCAACGGCCAACATAAGACGAAAAAGGGTTCATGGATTGACCAATCAGCAACTCGTATACGTCACGAAAGGGATCATTGTCTCGTTATTGCCATGCTTGGACGAAACGTGGTGACGAAACGTGGTGTTATCGGCGCCGATGACGGTCCAGAACGAAATCATTGGTTACGAAGATTTTGATCGACGGATGCGATGAACCTATGCCATCACCTATCCGTACATGTACTTTTGAAGAGTGGTGAAAAGCACAGTATATTAAACGTTTATTGTTATTCCCCTTCTTCGTAGCCTATTCAAAAACAGCACGAAATACATGAGAATATATAACGTTACGTATGGATTAAGAAAAAGCGACAATATGGGGACGAAACGCCAGTCTACCAAGCGACTACACGTTTCTAGTCACCTTGAAAAGCGCGCGGCAGCCACATCCGTCAGTAGCACTTTTCACCCCGATGCGCGGTGACCAACCGTGGATAACTGTCCGACTCGCATCATTATCAACTTTGTGGAGTTGGACGCGACGACATCGTCGCTGAAAGTCACTAGTGGGGCGCGACTTCTGCAAGTTGCGTTGGGATGGCCTCGCATCTGCTCGACGCGGCGTCGAAGGCGATGCTACAAGACTGCGTCGACGCTTGCGCTAGTTCGCATTCGCCGTCGGAAGCTCCACGAATCGTAAAAAAGGTGCGTAGTGCGAGTCTGCGGTTAATAAATTGTGCAACAGACGACACCATTCGTTTTAGCAAGGG
This sequence comes from Tetraselmis chui, assembly GCA_026401115.1. Classification (NCBI taxonomy): domain Eukaryota; kingdom Viridiplantae; phylum Chlorophyta; class Chlorodendrophyceae; order Chlorodendrales; family Chlorodendraceae; genus Tetraselmis; species Tetraselmis chui. The sequence goes on from JAPMLY010000467.1 coordinate 74,697, forward strand.
CTCGTCTACGCCGATGCAAACACAAAGGACTATTATACGTCGGTAGTGATATGGAAATTGTGGAGACTCTCGACCAGCTTCGCTGCAAGTGAAGGCAGCGACTACTGTTTTTGGTCTGCGTCAAGGACGGTCTCGAGGTGAGTCCCATATGCTTTATTTCAAGTGCCACTGAGCTCCTTTACTTTCTACGTAGTCGTGCCCAGCTATGCCGAAATCCTGCAAATTTGCGCGCGTTAGAGTGTGTGTGTGTGTGTGTGGCTGTGTGTGTGTGTGTGTGTGTGTGTGTGTGTGTGTGTGTGTGTGTGTGTGTGTGTGTGTGTGTGTGTGTGTGTGTGTGTGTGTGTGTGTGTGTGTGTGTGTGTGTGTGTGTGCTTCGCAAGTCTTACTTGTAATGTATATTCTCAACCGTGCTGTGTGTGTGGAATGCACCCCTCATTATTCTGACCGTGTCTTCTGTGACTTTTCACCGTATGTTGTGTTAGGGATGGCTCTTGGCCTTGTGGCGCAATGGTTGCATAGTTCACGGGGCTTGCCAACGACGACGGAACATTTTCTGAAGTCCACCAAATGAGCAACGATGAGATGGTAATCACGTGCCATTTGTTAGCTCCCATGCATGTCGTGAACGTGTGCGCCATTTTTCGCTTCTTTAATGATCAATACTTCATCATTGAGTCGACCCTTCACTGCATGCATTCTTTCCGGTTCTGTTACGTGAGTTGTGTACCTCACATCCTATGTGTATGTGTGTGTGTGTGTGTGTGTGTTTGTGTGTGTGTGTGTGTGTGTGTGCGTGTTTTGTCTATAACTTTTATTTATCATGCATCTTTACCACTGTTTTGTTACATTTTGACCCTTCACTGCATGCATTCTTTCTTGTTCTGTTAAGTGAGTTGTGTGCATTACATCCTCTGTGTGTGTGTGTGTGTGTGTGTGTGTGTGTGTGTGTGTGTGTGTGTGTGTGTGTGTGTGTGTGTGTGTGTGTGTGCGCGTGTGTGTGAGAGTGTCTTGTCTGCGTGAACTGCAAGTTCCTAGACCCCAGAAGGTTCCTATCAACGATCATCTCTTCAGCGCTCATCTCTTGGGCTACTGTCAGCGCTCATCTCTTGGGATACTTGTCTGGCAACGAGCGAATTTGGGATACCTACATGGCATCACTTTACTCTTGGACACTTTTTGGCACCCCCGTAGCCTAGCTATTCGCAGCTTTAGTCCGGACTAGCAGCAACATGGCAACGCATCCTTGGCACCACAACGGGATATGGCAATCGCAAGTCATTGTTAGTCCTCTAATAGTTTTGAGCGACTATATACTTCCTATAACCCCAATGATCCCAGACACGATAACCTGTAGTGGGCAGGGTAAAACCCACGATGAATGTGTTGTGCTGGGTGAGGGGTTTGCAGCACATGTTTTTGTTGGGTTGTATGGGTATAGAATGTAATTTACGTATTCTTGAACAATGCGACATGTCACCCAACGTATTCTTGACCTAACGTGCACAAGGGTCTCAGCCTTGAAGAGCAATTGCATTGTGCCCTCGTCCCCATTCACGACAACATGATCTTTGTTGTGAGTTGGACAGCCCTGCAATGAAACAGTGGTTGACTTATCAGATGCACATAACTTTTTATGAGTTTTTTCAATCTAGTACTTATTTTCGATTTATAAGATTTCGATCTTGAGCGCCTGAATTATCAGATGCATTGATCTTTAGTCTCCGAAATATCAGATGCATTGATCTTTTGTGCCGCGATTTATCCGATGCATTGATATTTTAGAGGTTAAATTATCAGATGCATTGATAATTAGGGCATGACTTATCAGGTGCATCAATCTTTACGTGAATGAAAATCAGATCTAGTGATGCGATTTTTGATACAATATATCGATTTTCGATCTTTATTCATTGAATTGATCAAGATTCTCGATCTTTAAGTTTGAATTAATCACGATTCTCGATCTTTAAATTTGAATTAATCATGATTCTCGATCTTTATGCTCACAATTAACCCTTAATGCGGCGGACCTCCAACCGCAAGTTCCGCCCCTTAGTGGTCCCCGCTTCAAGCATGGAATCTTCAAGCACGTGGACAATCCGGTCGTGGAGTTGAATGACGTACCAAGAGCACGGGCACCGGGAGATGTGGTCCATAAGCATAGCAATTGTGGAGCGCTCACCCGATAAAGAGGCGCCCGATACCATCGACGAAGATTCATACCCACAAGACTTTGAGGGAGCCTCTTTGCACTTTCGAACATGAGAAGCGCGCTCCGCAAAGAAGCCAAGCACACGGTGAGCTGCCATCATATAGCAATCGGAGGGCACCTTGAAACCGGGCTCATATGAAGCGAAAAAGAGAGCAAAAGCCCCGTGACTTATACCCGAAATGACCCTCATATAGTCCGGTGGGAAGGTATGCAAAACGCCAAGAGGTCAAGGTTGGCCCGGGCACGAAGAATGCGCGAAATGCCCCGTTAAATGTGCCCCCCGGAATCTCCCAAGCAAGTAAGAGCATTGAAAGTCAGAAGTTGTAAGCAAGTCAATTGAGTAGTGGGCGCCTCCGCATTGATAACCGGAGATACCACCAACTCGACATCGGGCCCAACATAATCGGAGAGGCCTTGGTTTAGTGTGTTAGTCAACACCACGAGATCCGATTCCGAAAACCCGCCCATAGCGGAGATCGTATCATACGAACCGCGTAATTGGACCGCCCATAGTGAAGTAGAAGTGGCAACATTCAGTAGTTCCTGTCGGATGAGATCGTACATAGGACCTAGCGACTTGATTCGTAATCAATAATCATGTTGGCGAGGGTCACAGTGAATGAAGCATAATGAGCATGTTCGGCGTCGAGCTGGAGGGACGGTATATAAAGCCCCCCAAACTCCGTGGGGAGGGGAAGTTGGCGCTTAGCACAGTTTAGTTGATCGAATGTTTCTACGTACTGAGAAACACCCAAGATTCGGTAAACTGCAGAACGAACGGCCCTATACGCAATAGCAAGGTACGGTCGGCATATATATGGGGGCAAGGTGCGAAACAAGAACCCATAGCGGCGTACCGCACACGTGATCATCAAGAGAAAAGCGGCGTGTGTCCCTCCAAAGTCCGACATAGCAAAGCAAACGATTTTGTCCAAGAGCATCTGATGAACCTCCACGGTGACTTGCAACCAAGAATGGACATAGTTCCCATTGTGAGATGACGCGGGGCCATCTGCCATCGAGAAGTCCATCGCCAAAGAGGCTCCAAGGTTACTAGTACCCGTAACAACTGGGATCATCGCCCGTATCACCTCAACAAGTTAAGGGGCCGTATTCGGAGGTCCCATGCTCGAAGATTTGATTGGTTGAACATTCGAGCAGACTTTCCCCAATTCCTCCGTAGCCACCGATGTACTCCTTCTCTCCAAACCGAAAATATCGCATTTTCAATATCGAATCCATTCGAGCCACTGAAAAATAAGGGGATACACCAACCAGCCGACCGAGAGAGAGACGGAAACACACAGAAACACACAGAGATTTTAGCAAATCAATGTAGCAGTAGGACTTGCAACCGGGCGGGGCATCACCTGCTGTACTTGGATATTTGCTTTTATCATTGTACGGGGTAATTGTCGACTGCATGACGAACTACTCGTCACGTGACGGACAAGTGACGAGACTGCGCAGATCTATAGTATTATAACTATTTACAAGAAAGGCAGTGAAAAAACCCAAAGCAAGAGGGGAAAACCCCGCGCAGATCTACGCGTGCAGCAAAATGGACCGCTCGGTCATCATTATGGCTGGCATCATCATCATCATCAGCAGCAGTTCTACAACCTTTAAACATTCCTTGACTGGTCGACCAGCTCGTCTGCGGGACACAAGCGAGTTCCAGAATTTCGCCAACGCGTAGGGAATTTACTCCCATACCCGTCGCGTGGAGTCGTTGACTATTGGGAGCGTTGCTTAATTAACGGGTCCAGATAGCAGAGCCGCGAAGATGAGCGACAATCCTTTCTCGACTAACGACAACCCCTTCGAGGTTCGGCTCGCGACGTGGGGAAGCATATACCTAAATGAACATGGAACATATGCAGTGCTCCGCACGCGCTACTTTCTTTCTGAGATGGAGATTGTAACGGTGCTGCTGACCGCTGGTTGTCGGTTGCTGCTTCGCAGGCGCCCGTAGCGACCTCCGGTATCGTGGCTGCCGTGGAAGTACGCTGCCCCTCTCTCCCCCTTTTCTCGTCCTGCTCTCAGCACCCCCCTCGTCAACTGATGCGCTGTGCTTCAGTATCATGTTAGCTTTTCCAACTGTTCCATCTGCCTCCTGGGGAAGGCCCTCGCGTTAGACTCTGCCCTCACTGTATATGCACGGCACCCTTGTGAGTCTGCCAGACCTAACGGGCAGACGGGGATGGTTGTCTCTAGAGGGCCAAGGCTTACCTACCTGAGGCTTTTTGCTGCGACACTGTGTGCGTGTGTACGGCGGGATGGGGGGGGGGGGGGGGGGGGGGGTGGAAGTGGAAGGGAAGTGTGTGTCGCACTAGCAAATATGGAAAGGAATTTATATATGGAGACTGGTGAGTGCATGATTGGCAGGTCAATGCATGACTGAAAAGTTTGCCCCTGTGTTGATGCTGTGCTGCAGAGCGAGGGTGGGGAGCGGTTTCTTTTGACAGAATGCCTGTGGACACTTTCTACTGACAACTAATCACAATGAACCACGCATCACCTCACCTACTTTTCCTACTCAGTGGATTTGCATTCCTGTTTGGATGTGTTCCAATTTTGATGTTGAAACTGTTGAAATACCGCAGACAGCCCCACAGCCGGCGCATGGGGTGGCGCCGTCAGCGAGTCCGCCCCCCCTACCGTGCCAGTCGATGCAAACCCCTACTCTAAGCCGCCTTCTGCGGCCTATGACGGCGCCTACGGTGACGGCGGTGGCGGCGGTGGTGCATACGGAGGTGGTGGCGGTGGTGGTGCCGCATACGGTGGGGGCGGCGCTTACGGCAACTCAGAACCAGCCAAGGGTAACAAAGTGAGTTGGGGGCTGCGCGAGCAGGCGACTTACTTCATTATTCTTGTCAGAAATGTGCTTTATGCTCTGATATTGTCGGGTGTAGGTCTCATGCCTTGTGTGTGTGTGTGTGTGTGTGTGTGTGTGTGTGTGTGTGTGTGTGTGTGTGTGTGTGTGTGTGTATGTGTGTGTGTGTGCTTTCGGGATACAGGATCTGTCGGAGCGCGAGAGAGAGTTGGCACGGCGCGAGGCAGAGCTGGCTCAGAAAGAGGCGCAAATTTCGCGGCTTGAGACAGAGGCGGCGCAGAACGCGTCCAAGGTGGCCGCGGATCTCAAGAACTGGCCACGCTGCTGCCCAATTGTGCGGCATGACATAAGCGGCGAGATCCCACCCGCTTGGCAGGGACCTGTCACCAAAACATACTGGTCTTACTTGGTGATTATACCCGCCCCAACACTCTCTCTCTCTCACACACACACACACACACACATTAACGCAAGGGTGTTCAGAAGTACGGGTGTTCCCCATGCATTGCCGATAATCAGTCTAAAGAGGGCAAGAGGAGATTAGAGTGTCGAAAGCTAATCGCGTATGGCTGTTCAACTTCGATTTGCTTCATTCTGCAGGGACTTATCGTGTGCCTCGTCATGAACTGCATCGCTGTGACGGTTCTGAGCTTCGGGACAGGGAAGGAGCTCGGCTCGTTTTTCATGGCAGGTGTGTGTATGTGTGTGTGTGGCTCGCCGCCTGAATCTGCACGGTCTGTCTGACGTTAGTATTGCTCTCTGACACGCCCCTCTTGCTCGTGTGCAGTCATCTACCTAGTTACCGCCACCCCGCTCGCCCTCTTCCTCTGGTACCTGCGCCTCTATAACGCCACCATTCGGGACAGAGCTATCACCTTTGCTGTGTTCTTCCTGATGTACCTTGTGCACGTCGTCTTTTGTTTCTGGGCCGCGATATGTACGCCCCCCCCCCCCCCCCCCCCCCCCCCCCCCCCCCAATCAAATACACACACACACACGCACACACGAAAAGCACATAAACACCCCCACAACCAGCGTTTTCCTCCGTTTGTTTATGTGTCGTCAAGTTCTTATACAAAAGCCTTATCCTTACTGCCCTTACATGTCCTTACTGTCCTGCCGCAATCCTTTTGTCACCATGTGTTGTCAGCACCGCCCATTGGCTCTGCCGGATCCCAGTGGTCCTTTGCCGGCATCTTCACCACTATTTCCGCCTTTGGAAATGGTCTGGGCTACGGCATCCTCTGCATTATCTCCACCGCCCTGTGGGGGCTGGAGGCCATCTGGTCTCTGCTGGTGTTGCAACAGGTGTGTATTAGTGTATGCGTCTTTGTTGATGAGGCATGTGTGAGTTTTGGAAAAGATCTACTGTAGGGCTAACTTTTGATGCGGGGACGGGCTGTGTCAGACCTACGGCCAGTTCAGGACGGGAGGTGGGGCTGCCCGGCTACAGCAGCAGGCCACAAGCGCTGGCCGGACAATGCAGATGATGACTGGCGGCGGCGGGAACGGCAACGTTTGAGGAGAGTGTCTCAATTTCGCCACATGCCGCCTTGCCGTGTGTGGACTTTCCCTCTTGAAAAGTGGGTTTTTGGGGGGAGGGTGGGGGTGGGGGGCTAGGTGGGAGGGTGAGGGTGACAGCCTCTTTCTTTCTTTCTCTCTCTCTCGTCTTCTTAAGTGTCCCCTGCGAAGGTTCCCTTTGCTGTTTTGACTCGCTACCTCGGTACTCTTGTGAATATTGTGCTGTGCGGTCACTGCAATGCTCGACTACGGCCTCCGCAGTGCAAGCCTGTAAGTCCGAGCCCTGGCACAGCACACCGTTGCGGGACAAGGCGGCAGACGTTTTTAGAAATTTAAAGCCTTAGTTTCAGATGAGCACAAAATGTGCATTTCGTCATTTCTCCACTGATGATGCTCTACTGTAATTGCATTCGTTATGCACACTTCGAGGGCGTAAGCGGCGTAGGTGCTGGCGACATGTCGTATCGCTACCCGCCCTCTCCAAACTTTAGACACGGCCATCACTAGCTTTCGCATATGTCTGGCGCTCTATTGCCACTCGTTTCCTTGCCATTTCTTTTGTGTAGGGCGAGATAGATATCGATAAACTGTTTGACCAAGCGAGGAAGCAACCTTGAACGGCAATGCCTATCTTGAAACAAAAACACATGGCCATGAAGATAATATATTGTAGTATTGTCAGCTCACCAGGCGACGGAGTAATGCATATGCACTGTTGGGAAGCTATGCACTGCAAGGCATCTATCTTCAAGAGAAGGTGGTACTTGAGCCATGTTGTTCAGGCAAGAGCACCCTTACTCTCGCCTGCTATTTCCCTGCGCTTCTACGGCGCGCTCTCTAGGTGGGTACTTGAGAAAGTAGATAAGGGTAGGCACCTCCATACCAATCCCTTTTCTCAGGGTGCTGTATGAAGTATATTGTTTCCGTACTTGGTTGTTGTGGTTGACTTTAGCGTAAACCACGAGTCCTACTCTCCCTACCTAGCTAGTGTTGGGTGTAACCATGCATTTGTACATGTATGTCCGTCATGATGTTATCCAAGCGATCCCATGTCGGTGTGGCATAAAGTTTTGCTTGCTGCCGGAGTAGGGATATTATGATTTCCCCGAAATCCTCCGTACATGGCTTCCCGACATTTGTTGATCACGCGGATCGCAACTACCGTTACCTCGTTCAACCCCCTACCGTGCTAGGCATGGCACGGCTATTTGAAATTGAAATTGTCCATAGCGAACCGGCAAACTGGACCGGCAGCAATCTATCGGCCCTTTGTACTCAGCCATGCATGACTCACGAGCATATTTAGAGTTTAGACCGGGTCTCTTCGACTAGATACACCTATCGACACATCTAGCTTCATTGCGTGTCGACGTTCCTCGGGAGTTAAAAAACTGTAAGCAATCGCAACAATTGCCACAACCCCCCCCGCCTAAGCAGTTACAACCAGGGTTGTGCCGAAGTCCGAATCTGAGAATTCAGACTGAATTGAAGTCACTTCAGGGACTTCAGCCTGAATTTAGCAGAACAGTGTTCAGGCCTAAATTCAGTTGAGACTTCAGGACCTGAATTCAAGCTCAAGTGACTTCAGTTCAGTTGTTCAGCTGAATTCAGGCCTTGAACAAAACACAGCATGAATTCAGGTCAAGACTTCATACTGAAAACCCGCCTGAAGTGACCTGAAGAACCCCCTGTAGCGTTCTGAACCCCGTCTCACCCTAAAACCCTAAAACTTAAACCCTAAACCATGACCCCGCCGAGCTCCCGATAAGTACGAATTTCCATACATAAGGCCTTACGTAATCCCATGATACAAATATACTATTTATCAGTACTTACTCAATACATCGCAACACGGCCACAAATGGGTGACAAATAACGGTACGCAGTGTTTCTCGACGGATATCGCCAAATCAGAGGGCGGCCGAACCGTGACAGCTCACCCGATTAAAAAAAATCAAATCTAGGCTGACTTCAATCCCGTCGGGTTCATGCCACTTTCGCCGAGACTTCAGGCTGAACTGAAGTCACTTCAGTTTAGGCTGAACACCTAAAGTCGCCTGAACTGAAGTGACTTCAGCACAACACTGGTAACAACGTAACATTCAGAGAAAAGATCTAGTGATAAATCCACTTGTCAAGAAATGCAAAACTAAACTGCTACTCGACCTTCACGATGCACGGCCCGCTCCCGCCGAACCGGGGTGTCGACCGGCCTAGTCAAAAAAAGGCCGAAGGCCGGTCGGCGTTCGGGAAGGACGAAGGGCTAGCCTAATCTACACTCTTCCCATAAAGTCCGTTACTAGTGAAATAGGGCCTTTCGCATAGGGCGGGTGTTTATCATGTAGGGTTTCTAGGGTTTAACTGTACGTTAGCTCGTTGAAAAGGCGGACCGAAACTTGTGTTGACGATGAAGTAAAGGGGGAAGCGGGGCACAAATGGGGCCCGTCACGGCTACGAGCTGACGTATTAGGGTTTGCGGGTCAATCCCGATTTCGGGGCATACCGTGATTCGGGCGCCCCGGAATTCGGATTTCCACACTTTGGCTCGTGAATACTCCCGAAATCGGCGACACAACACGCGGTTTTTATGATCCCAGCATGTTGTCCGGAAACATGGGAGCACGTGGGTGTGATGGCATGTGCCGTTAAGATGCTTGACGTGGGTGGGATAGGGGTCGGAAACCCACAACTTAGTAGGAGGCTTTAAAAAGCCTAACTTTACCGTACGGTGTCCGATTTGAGCAAACTAAGTTCCAAATGGAAGCTCTTCCCCCAAATACATCGAAGTTAGTTTTCGCGTCAAGTCTGACGTCCGATGCCATCTAGCCCCTCGTACAGCCAACTAAAGTTTTTAGGGTTTCAAAATCTGCCACATTCGCGCGGGGCTAGCAACCCTTGGACATGTGGTACCCGCATACCCGCTCCGCCAATACGCTCAACAATCAGCGCCCTATATTTCGTGTGTTCACGGCGTTACCCATTTCATGCCCCATGATGGCATGGTGCCGTGCCATTTGCCGCATGCCAAACAAAGGCCCGTGCTGGGGTACTTTGAAAGCTCCCCGCCATTTTTCACGCCCGGCGATGCGAAAGCTTCAAAGGCCAGCGATCCGCGCGCTAGGGTGCTAACACTCCAAGTCAACCGTCCCTCAAGCCCAATAGGCCCCTAGCCCGTGCTCCTTGGTTGTATTTTCGGGCACTTGGCAAGAAGACCTAGTGCACACGATATGCCATTCTCGGTATTACCGCTCTGTAGGCGGCCGGGCGCAACACACTCGGCGGATACTCGTGCAGTTGTGCAAACATGCTGAGAGCCCAATGTCGAGTAGTCTCCCGGCTTGTCGCGACACTACGTGTACCGAGCCACGCATAGAGGCGTGCATAACCTGCACATGCACCAATTTCGGCCTACAAAATTTCGGCCGCAAATCCAACGTGTGTGCTCGCAATAATCGGAGCGTGCCGATGGAGGTGCTCACGTCACTGAACAACGCGCCGTGGTGTGTTGTTCGAAAGCCATTACTCTACCCCCCAATCGAATTGCATGGCCACCGCGGCTGTGCGTGGCGGGTAATTAAATGCGTGCCGCTAGTAACGGACTTTATGGGAAGAGTGTAGCTCCCGCGTGACTTCGGTCTTGTCAAAGATAGGAGGGGAAAGGGTGGCAGAAAACCCCTCTTTACATTGGTCGCTCGTCGATCCCGCCGCCGCATCCCGGAGCCCCGCCCCAAGGTCTTTGCCGCGCCCACCGACGCGACGTTCCTCCTTGTCGAGGTTCCCCGTCACCCCGAAGGGAGGTGGGGGGGGACAAAGATAGAGAAACAGAGGGAAAAAGTGGCGCTCATGCCTCCGCGCCTCGCGATTTTCCCCGTTCATTTCCCCGGTTTTTCCTCTGTCAGGTACCCTTTTAGTTGTCTAGTAGTCTGACCTGCGCCCGTACCCTACCCCCTATGATCGCGCGCCAACCGAACAACCTCTTTCGAGCGTGGGCCTCCGCGCCCACCCGGGGCCACACTCTCTGTATATAGGCATGTGAGGGTGGTGGGTGTCGAAAAAAGGGGGGGTCACTTTAGCCGGATCCTTCGGGCCGGCACGGCTACATGGTTACCGGCGCCCAATGCATGGAGGTGGAGGTAGGTGCCGGCGGGCGCCTCCTACACGACTTAATAAGACTCATGGCATTGTCCTCGTATACGGCTAATCCACCCGCGGATGCATAAACTATATCTCCATGCGCTACGACCACATGCCCTCATATCGCTATGGGTAATAAGGACACAATTGTATAGCATAGTGCTACCTTGCCGCGCCGGTCTCAAACATCGGTCGCGCGCTTTGAATCACATACCAAGATTAAAGACGCGGCCTATTATTACGCTATTGCGGATTAAATTCGTTTCGTGCTTGTCCTTGAGTACGTTTTCTATGACATGGCGAGTTTCATATGTGCAGGGAGTCACGTTATGTACATTGGGGATACATTCAAGCACACTTAGTCCCCGCTCGGGTGATGAGGCTTGGACAGTTTTACGTAAGCCGGACAAGCATTTGGTTATGAATGACGCCAATCAAATTATCGACTGTTCGATTTGTAGGGCAATCTAGCAAGCGGAAGCCGCGCTGCTACCGTCATAATTTCTTGGCGGTACATTGATTCCTTCAACGCAACGGATTAATTTCGTTACCTCTTGGTAAGGCGACTACCCCGATGATATGCACCCTAGATTGTTAGTTACAAAAATTACATGTATTACCCGCCCAACGGATGTATGTCAATCTATGGTTGCGCACCTACATGCGCACCAGGTGGCCGCGCACCTACATGAGCATTGAGAAACACGTGTATGTGTCCATTTGTCTTTCACCCTTGGGTTATCTTTCTTGTGGATGCGTTGTAAGGTGGGTATGATATGCATAATGTGAATTCAGTTTTTAGTTTCCCTGTTAGAGTTGGGAATTGATAGTTACACGGAGGTCGTGCCGCCCCCACAAGGGGGCCGGCTGTGGTGACTAGAGAAGTGAGAGGAGAGAGATGGCGGCCGGCGAAGGCACCGGCAAGGCCGGCCGACCGCCACTATTAGGGAGTAGAGTACCGCAAATAGCATAACACTAAGTACTAGGATGACAAATAGCTACCTTGTACATAAGTACTAGGCAACGGGATGCTAGTGCTAACACCCCCCCTCAAGGTAGCCGAGGCCTTGACGTCGTCCTAGCTTGCGTCGAGGAAGGTGCCATCTTGGTCGAAGGTGTAGTGCTTGTAGCGTATGTCTCAAGCCGGGTAGGTGTAGCGACATGCGCTCACAAGAACGTGCCGCTACCGGCGAGTTACCGATAAGAAGCGGTTCCGAATGTAATGCGTAATGTACTATGCTGACATGTAGCGGGAAAAACTGTCCACGGGCGAATTAGCCGACGCATAAGAGCGACCGGCGAGGAAGAAGCAAGGCCAACAAGGCCGTTAGGAGCGTGTAGGCACGCACAAGCATATACCGGCGCTCGTGTTGACTCCCCCCTTTCGCCGTGGGAAATTTAAGCTCCTCGCTAAGTTAGGTGAGCGTTGCGGCGTTGCCTCGGGAAAAAACAATAACATTACTAATTAAAGTACGCAAGGGCCGAATTTTCGGGGGTTGGTCTTTAAAAACCAGATCCGGTCGAGAGCATCGGTAGGGTGAAGGCTAGGTAAGACTGGAAGCTGAGTGGGGCGAACGTGGCGCCGGGCGCTTTACACACGCACTTCTCCTTTTTACGTGGGAGACGGTAGGACACTCGCGGACAATCAGCTCGAAGGCGAAGCGTGGTGTAGGTTGGACGATGAATTACTAGCGTGGCGCCGAGCACTTTACACACGCTCTACTATTTTTTACGTGGGAGTAGGTAGGACTAGCGTGGCGCCGAGCGCTTTACACACGCTCTTCTCTAGTGTAACTTGGTGGAGGGCCCATAACCTTAATGGGATGATGTCCATCAAGGGGGAGTGTTGATATCCCTTAGTGGGTCCGATAATGGACACATCTGTACGCTGGACTCCGGGGGAGTCTTGGCCCTCCACACATACGTGGTCGCAGTGTTTGCACGATGCGCGGAATTTATATGCACAATATGTTTCAATCGGGTACCGACTTTTGGGGCGGTACTTGGATAAGGCGTACATCTCCGTTCCGGGAGACGTGGGTTCTAACCCCCTTCATGGCATTTCTATCAGCTCGAAGGCGAAGCGTGGTGTCGGTTGGACGATGAATTACTAGCGTGGCGCCGAGCGCTTTACACACGCTCTACTCTTTTTTACGTGGGAGTAGGTAGGACTAGCGTGGCGCCGAGCGCTTTACACACGCTCTTCTCTATTGTAACTTGGTGGAGGGCCCATAACCTTTTAGAGTTGGGAACGGATAGTTACACGGAGGTCGCGCCGGCCCCACAAGGGGGCCGGCTGTGGTGACTAGAGAAGTGAGAGGAGAGGGATGGCGGCCGGCGAAGGCACCGGCAAGGCCGGCCGACCGCCACTAGTAGGGAATAGAGTACCGCAAATAGCATAACACTAAGTACTATGATGACAAATATCTACCTTGTACATAAGTACTAGGCAACGGGATGCTAGTGCTAACATTCCCTTCCTCCGTTGTGACGAGTATTGTCATGTAACAATGCATTTCATGACATTGTGCATGTATTCGTCACTTTCATATCCGTACTTTTCCAAGGAAGGAAGTACCAGCGGTTACGTCGCTTCTGCTAAAGCTCGAAGACATTGTTCATTGTAATGTACTAAAAGTTCCTCCCGGCACGTTCGTGCAACACGCGTATCTAATTTATCATGCTTCAAGACGCTCATATGTATATGATTTACCGAGATAGTCTGGCTACGTCGCCCGCATGTTGAAGATCGTTACGAGAGCCCTAGCTGAGGCTAACCTTCCGGCCTCCACATCAACCTGGAAAAAAAAATCAAACATCAACTACAATGCATCAAACTTTGATCACCCGTTGCATTGTTCTCCTAATTCATGGACGCATCGATTGATAACGACACTAATTCGTGGATGCATCGATCAAATGGCACACCAATTCGTGGACGCATTGATTAAACAAAGCACTAATTCATGGACGCATCGATTAAGTAGGGCACTAATTCGTGGATGTATTGGTGATGGTTATGCGGGACGAATGTATTGATGCATCAACATCGGTCTCCTCACACATACAATTTTAATGAGAGGACGAGCCGGATAGCCACCATATGATACCTTTGTATATAGACAAGTAGCGAAACTACAGTCCTAAAGACTTATAAGTGATCTTACTTAAGAATTTCAAGTGAGATGCATCGTTGCGACCGATGTCCATGTAATGTATAGGTAATTCGTTGTGGATCGATTAAGTACATCATAAATTCATGGATACATCGACTAAATAAGACACTAATTGATGGACGCATTGATTAAATAAGTCACTAATTTGTAGAATACGCATTGATTAAATAAGTCACTAATTTGTAGACGCATTGATGAATTGTGACACTTATTCATGGATGCATTGATTAAACAAGGCACCAATTCATGGACGCATTGATGCGGGTGATGCGGCAGCTGCATTATGATCCGATGAATACATCGATGTTTGATGCGAAGGCTTACATGAGGCTACGTGGAGCATGTGAGAGCGGGTGGGGGTTAGCTAGAAGATACATATTTAGGGATAGTGCAATAGAGGCCTAGAGGGTGGCGACATACGACACTACTTTTTCTCTTCACAATTACAACAATTGTTGCTCTAAACTATATGCATTCTCAGATACTCCCTCCTCTGCACTCCCATATGCAACATTGATTGTGTCGCGGCAGTGTGCTAGAGACGCAAACTTGTGACGAGTACAATCATGCAACTCTACATTGCAGGACATTGTACATGTACTCGTTACTAATTCCAATTCGTGCTTTTCCATCGGACGGACGTACAAACGTGGGTACGTCGCTACTGCAATATTCATAAGGGTATACTGATGCATAATGTACGACCAGTACCTCCCGGTACGTACAAGTACGCACAGTTAATCTAACTAGCGAGATGACGCGCCTAAGCGAGTTCTCCGATGCAGAAAGAGCCGCGTGGTGATTCTCAATGCTAGACGGGCCGCGTCTCTGGACAGATGACGACGGTTAGACAACCCTAACGCCTGACACGTAAGCGAAGCAAGCAGGCGTAAGCTAGCTGGGCAGAAAGCTATTTAAGCCCAGTGCAGTAGAGGGAGGTGACAAAACCATTTAACAATTCCTTTGTTTACAATATATACTGATAAAGTACAAGCAGTGAAACATCCTCTCGAAATCATCTCTCGACAACATCATTTTGCCATCTTGCAACGACATAACTAGACCGAATAGAACTGATTTGTGCTAGCGTTTAGCTTGAGGAGGCTAACCACCACACTGGTTTCGGAGCTCAGTGGTCGTCGCACGTTTTCGCTACCATTTGATTCGCTCGACGTTGCCTGATTGACTCGAAATGGCTTCTCTTGGACGTTACGTGGTGGTCGTAATTCACGTGGGAGGGACTAAACTGTCGAACGTTAATCTTGTGTTACAACGCGAGCCTCGTACCGGTAAAACTTGGTTCCCGGCTGGCTCTGTTGCAGCTAACGAAGAGCCTGTTGATGCTGCCGTTCGTGAGTTACACGAGGAAACCGGCCTTAATTTGACTCCGGATGACTTGACGCTGTTGAGTGACGTACCTGTTCGAGTCGCGTTACATGACGGACAACAACTTGTTTACGTGTACTCGGCTTATGTTCCCGTTCTGATCGTTACGAGCCACTTGCGTACTCCTGCTCAGCTCGAGCAGGCTATTACAGCTCAGTCGACGATTAATCCGGATGGTTCTTACGTCGTCCCGGAAACACTTGATATCGGTGGTCTGAGTCTTACGCCCGCCAAGACGGTGTCACTTCGTGCTGTGAAACATAAGAGCGAGTTACTTCACTTCGGTTACGTGACTCAATGGGAGACTTTTCGTCGTGTTGTCTATACGTCTCAGGCACTCTTCCATGACGACACGACTATTCCGAGGCAGTTCTTCATGTACCCCCGGCTTTCGTCGGTTGATTATGGTCATGTCTGGCGTCTGATTCGTGGCTACATTAATCAGATGTGTGGTGAAACCCCGACTGATTTACGTGTGGAAATGCCTATGCCTACGCGGAACTTGGCTGGATTACATGTGACCCTTACGGAGACTCAACGCAAGGCTGCGATTAGCTCCCCGTTTCAGTCTGGTGGCAATGCCCGTGAATTGGAGGATTGGCTCGAGGCGCAACCTCATGGCTTTCTCTTGCTAGGCATTACGGCTGATTCGTACGACTTGGTTATCTGGGTTACTTCACAATTCTCAGGACATCTGAATGGGTGGTGGCTGAATCGGAAAGACCAAGTTGCTATCCCGTCTACGTTTGACCTGCTTGTCTCGGAGCTACAGAAGACTACGTTTCTCCCGAATATCCAAGATGATGCAATTAACGCTGTGCTCAACCTTACGCAAGGCAACATGAGTTACGCTCTCTACACCAAGCAATTCAACGACTTTTTACGTCGTTCGCGTCAGAATCTTACAGCCGATGTGCAATGCGTGCGCTTTATCAATGGCCTGGCGAACTTTACACTTAAGAATCAGCCGAAGTCACACCGGTCTCACAAAGGTTACAACATCACTGTGGTGGAGCTGCAAAATTTCCTGAATGACGTTGTGACAGATTCGCCGGAACTCGGTGGCATGCGGTCTACAGCTGGCCCATCTACAACACATGGAAGCGGACAACCCACTCGAAAGCGCAACTCTGACGACACACTCGTCGGAGCTTCTAAGATCTGGAAGTGCAATGGTGGTGGCCGTGGTCGAGGCCGTGGACGTGGAGGCAATCAAGGTGGAGGTCGTGGTCAACCATCTTCAAACTCTGGCCGTATTGACTTCTCCGCCATCGCTAATGCAATGACCGCTGAGGAGCGCAAGCGGCACATTGAGAGGGACTCTGTTTCAAGTGCCACAAGAAGGGACACCGACTGTTTCAGTGCCCTGAACTGAAGGGTAAGGCCTATGGAAGTGCCGAAATCCAAGAAGTAATGATGGTGGCAAGGCTGTTCTACCAGCGAACTTGAGCAGCCGGCTACATCTACTGTTCGTCATGAGACATTGTTAGCAACAGAGGTCGTCGATTTATCTTCGACATCTCCATCGACTACAGTCGCGACACCTGCAACTTTAATCGCAGGTCGTCGTCGTTAGACAAAGCAGAGACATACTCGTAAACATGTAACCATACGTTCGATTGATAGGAAATTGGTTGACTCTGTTTTTGACCCTCTGCATGCACGATTCAACTTCACACTGTAGGGATGTGCTGATGATGAGGGTTTAAACTCGCACGGTGACTTACCTCACTGTTCGCCGAGTGATTCGATTCTTGAGAGGGACTTGTCAGGAGAACGGGTGTTCATTAATCCACCCTGGGAGTTGGCTGAACGGATAGCACAGCATTTTGAGGATTGTCGTCGAACATCTCCGACATCTACGATGGCTGTTTTTGTGCTACCAAAATGGGCGAAATTCGCTCAACTCACTCAGCAATGGAAACTCTACCAAGAATTCCCAGCGCGGACACAGCTTTTCACTCGCTAGTCACTGGAGAACCCGGCGCAACGGGAGGTGGTTGCTTCAACTCCTTGGCATGTACAACTGTGGTTAGTCGACGCAGCTTGTGCTTTTTACGACTTGACGTCACCTACAGAATCTGACCAACCCACCTCGGTATCTGTACCTCCTGGCGACGCGGAACAATCCATCGCTACGCTGCGACAATTTTCTCCGCAAGCTACAACCTTGTTGACTGACCTCACGGAAGCTCGATCGTTAATTCGAATTGAGGTGACGGTGAAAACTCTTGATGGCGGACACCAGATTTCTGGATTAGTGGACTGCGCTGCGACGCTTGATTTCGTATCTGAGGACTTCGTACGACGCTTTGCTTTACCGACTCGAAAGTCAATGACGAAGACCCCTGTTCGACTTGCCAACGGACAACGAGTGTCTTCTTCGACAGCTGGCTCGACACGAATTTCAACTGACTTGTTACGTCTTACGTGATTTACGTACTGCTGATTTAATCCTTGGTTTACCATGGCTTGATGATGAACATGCCTCTTTACAATTTGGTTCAACCATGGTTTTTACTCTAATGGATGGCACAACAGTGGAGACTACGCTCGAGGAACGACGCCCTGAATGTCTGCTGATGTCACTTACTAAGGTTCAGAAACTCATGCGCAAGACGCGCCGCAGCACGGGACGTAATGCTGAATTTTACGTCATTGAACTTACGCCAACCGTTGACGAGCCGACCGATTTTCACATTGGAGAGGAGCTAACCGCAGAACAACGTGACAACTTTCGGTCGTTACTCTACGATGACTTCCCGGAGTTACTGCAATCTGTCGACTTTCCGCCTGTAATCCGACAATGGGATCATCCCATTGAAACAACTGGCCCGATGCGACGTCAACGGCTGAACATATTGTCACCTACAGAGCGCGCTGAGATAAACCGACAGCTCAAAGACGCAGTAGATGCTGGTATGATCCGTCCCAACTACAGTGAGTTCGGCTCGCCAATTCTTTTTGTGCGTGAAGCTGATGGCTCGCTACGTTTGTGCATTGACTACCGTGGCCTTAATGAGGTTACGCGTAAAGATGCTTACCCGCTTCCGCGTGTGGACGACACGCTGGACGAACTGAAGGACGCAAACGTTTACACTCACCTCGACCTCGCCTCATGCTTCTGGCAAGTTCGAGTGCGTGACAAGGACATCCACAAGCCGGCGTTTCAGACCCCTAATGATTTAATGGAATGGGTCGCCATGCCGTTTGACATGTGCCATGCGCCATCTACGTTTCAGCGGATGATGAATGACATACTTCGCGACTTTTACAGAAGCTCGTTAATGTCTACTTCGATGACGTTTGTATCTATAGTCGAACTCTGGAGGAACACATGGAGCACCTGCGTCTCGTTTTACAACGATTCAAGGAGGAGGGCTTGAAATTACGCCTTAAGAAGTGCTTCTTCGGCCTGCAAGAGACGGAGTATTTGGGCTATACTGTGTCGGCTAGTAAAATTTCGGTTTCAACAAAGAAAGTCGAGGCCGTTGCAGACATGCATGTGCCCACGACGCAGAAGGAGGTTCGCAGTTTCGTGCACTTATGCAACTTCTATGCCAGATTTATTCATCACTTCAGCGACCTTACGGATCTATTGACGGACTTACTGCGGAAGTCCCAGCCACAGAAGGTTACGCTGACGCATGCCTGTTTGGAAGCCTTTGAGACTCTCAAGTTACGGCTCATTTCCGCGCCATGCCTGATCCTTCCGGAGGTCGGCTCGGACGCGACGTTCACCGTGGCTACAAATGCTTCAACAGTGGGGATTGCAACAGTCCTGTTGCAAGAACAAGGAGGAGGTCTTCAACCTGTCTTTAACTGGGCGCGTAAGCTGAATCCATCTGAGCGTGGTAGCACTTACTCTCCATACGACTTAGAAGCTTTGGCCGTATGCGAAGCTGTCAAGCATTGAAGGTGCTATCGTGAAGGATGCTCTACGTTCCTTGTCGTAACAGACCATGACACATTGCGACATCTGCTCATGCAACCGAACAATAGGCTGAACAAACGGTAAGCAAGATACCTGCGGGATTTACAACCGTTTGTGGGCTCAATGACATTTGCATATCGCAAGGGAGCTTTGAACGAAGCTGACCCGTTAAGCCGGTGTCCAGACTTCGTACCTCAGGCCACAGTTCCATTATTTTGGGATGGCGAGGTTCCGTCAGATCAAGAATTACCACGGAAGTTCTAACTGCTGTTTGAAGACTCACAATTCAATTTACTGACTGTTAACGCGTTGCAACTGAGCCGTGAGTTCGCTGATCTCATTCGCGAGGGGTACTCCCAAGACTCGTTTTATGGGGACGAGGGTGAGTGGACAAAAGACAGCCGGATTGAAGCCAGAGATGGATATTTTTGACATCTTGATCGCCTTTGTATTCCACAGAACTCTGAGCTCCGACTGAGATTGATCACGTAGCTGCACGCAAGTTCGTCAGCTGGTCACATAGGAGTCGCTAGCGCTCTTGCTAAAGCACTCTACAGATTCTGGTGGAAACGACTTCGCCAAGATGTGAAAGATTTTTGTGAACGCTGCGTCGTATGTCGACGAGCAAAGATTCGACCGCAGATGGTTGCGACTCTTTACCCACTACCTGTTCCACCCATACCGTGGCATACAATTGGTCTTGACTACTTGACACACTTACCTCAGAGCAATGGCTTTAGCAATGTGTTGATTGCAGAAGACCATTTAACTCGAATGGCCCATTTTCTGCCGTGTACAAAGACTGTTACTGCCGAAGAAACTGCAACTTTGTTTTTACAAGGAGTCTGCCGTTTACATGGACTACCCCGTGTGCTGGTCAGTGATCGCGACCCGAAAGCTGGTTGAACGAAGTACACCGGACAACAACGTTACAACATTTCTTGGAGACGCCCCAATGGCACAAGTTTGCCAATACTCAGGCGTACATTGACTTCATGCACGCTCATCTAGCGCGCATTCCTGAGTCCCTCCTTCAGTAAAGGAGCTTGGACCACGGAGGTCAGCCTCGCGGCGGCCTCAAAAATCTGTCAAGAGGGGGAGGGTACGATTGTGACGAGTACAGTCCTGCAACTCTACATTGCAGGACATTGTACATGTACTCGTTACTAATTCCAATTCGTGCTTTTCCATCGGACGGACGTACAAACGTGGGTACGTCGCTACTGCAATATTCATAAGGGTACTTGTGCATATTGTACGCACATTTAATCTAACTAGCCAGATGACGCGCCTAAGCGAGTTCTCCGATGCAGAAAGAGCCGCGTGGTGATTCTCAATGCTAGACGGGCCGCGTCTCGGGACAGATGACGACGGTTAGACAGCCCTAACGCTTGACACGTTAGCGAAGCAAGCATGCGTAAGCTAGCTGGGCAGAAAGCTATTTAAGCCCAGTGCAGGAGAGGGAGGTAACAAAACCATTTAACAATTCCTTTGTTTACAATATATACCGCTAAAGTATAAGCAATGAAATATCCTCTCGACATTATCTCTCGACAACATCATTTTGCCATCTTGCAACGACATAACTAGACCGAATAGAACTGATTTGTGCTAGCGTTTAGCTTGAGGAGGCTAACCGCCACAAACTGCCACATCCGTGGCGGAGAACGTATCGGTGTTCTCCGGTTCGTATTACTCTAAAAAAGAAAGAGTGTGTGTGTTTAACGCTGCTGCATATTTCATTGTCGGTAGCAGATAGAGCTGTAGTTAATGCTAATTACATCAAAATGAATAGAAGTAGAGGAAACCACCAACAGGAGGGGGCGGGGGCGAAGCAACTCAGGAGGACCTAGGCCTGCTTAGCAGGGTTAAGACTTGCTGACCTGCTGGATTTTGCCGACTAAATCAAACAGAACGGATCTGCGCGGAGGCATCGCGTGTTATTCTCCTTATGTACGAAAAACTAGCGACAAGTACTATTGATGATTATACGGTAGATCTCTGCAATATCGGTGCGCATTTCTGGACATATATCGTGGCGAGCAGTGAGGCGGCTCCTGATAAGCCCTACGGTATTCTAGGTTTAGACAGGATATATAACGGAAGCACAACGAAGTAATCAAGGATCATCATAAAGCCCTTACATCACAGAGTAGACGACTTGCCTGATAGACGGCTCCTGATAAGCCCTACGGTATTCTAGGTTTAGACAGGATATATAACGGAAGCACAACGAAGTAATCAAGGATCATCATAAAGCCCTTACATCACAAGTAGACGACTTGATGAGCCACCACCAACCAGGCAGGAGTGCTTCTGCTCTGTCGTGGGTGGTACGGCTGCCTGCAGGCTCCCACCCTGACAGAGGCCGTCCAGCACAGGCGCAGCACGGTTACTGGAGACGGAGCGGTTGTAGGATACCCGCTCTCCCTGGATTCGTGCCTCCCGTGTTGGTGCTACACTCGCAGTAACTCTCTCTCGGTGAGTGGTGCTCCTCCATATCGCATACCTTCCGCTTCCAGGTCGCGTGCGTGTGTGAGCCAACACGGTAGTGCTTTTCCACCCCTTATGCTTGCACGGCAGTGTCCCGTCTTCCCCTCTACCTACCCATGCCTTCCCCTTAAGCATGTCCCACCTGTTCTGTCTCTCTCGGCCCTCTCCGGCCCACTTTGGGTGTTTTTTCTTGGACCGACCGTCCCCCCATTTCCCCGTCACCTTTGCACTCACCCGGGTGACGTGGCCCGCCCTCCTGTCCGCCTGCTCCCTGCTAGCACTCCAACGTCTGCCTCCCAGCCCTCCCACCCGCCCCCTAACTCAAGCACCTACCTTCCTCGTTGCTCATGCCTCCCGCATGCCGTCGCATGACCGACCCCGCACTTTCCTATCGTCCCAACAAAAACGGTTCGCAATAAATAGCCAATAATAGGCGCCGTTTGCGCTCTGGCGGCTCCGAGGGCCTCAGGCGCGCCTGTGCAGTGGGAGTATTACGCGCTGAGGGTGCTACTTGCTGGGCTGGACGTAGGTGAGGGTGCGCGCGTGAGGAGATCCCTCGGGGCCGATGGCTCCTGGCCTGGCGACGACCTGCTGCCAGCACCACGAGCAGCAGCAGGACGGTGGTGCTACGGGGGTCTTAGGTGGTGAAGGGCGCTGCCAGGGGTCGCACCCACGGTTGCGTGAGGGGCGAGCGGCGCCGATGTTTAAAGGAAAGCCTGTGGCGCGGGAGGTGGGGAGCGGGGGGATGGTGCCCACCGCGCCGCGTTACTTCCCGACGGAGGAACAGTTCCAGGACCCGCTGGCGTTTGTGCAGGCCATACGCGCCGAGGCAGAGCCCTACGGTATCTGTTCCATCCGGCCGCCAGCTAGCTGGGCGCCGCCGTATGCTATGGACAAGGCGCGCTTCAGCTTCAAGACGCGGCTGCAGGCCATTCATGAGCTGTCCGACCGCGGTGGCAGCGCCTGTCAGCAGTGGCGGGCCTCATACAACAAGTTTCTTGCCGTTACCGGTAGCAAGGTCAGCCGTAAGAACCCCATCCTGAATGGAACCTCCATCGACCTGCCGAAGCTGCACAAGGCGGTGCAGAAGCGCGGCGGATACCAGGCTGTCATCGACGACAAGAAATGGAAAGAGGTGGCGCGTATCGTTGGGGTGAGTGCTCCCCCCTCTTTCTCCCCCGGAATTCAGCTGCACACCTTTCACTCAGCGAAACCCGTAGATATCTTCTCTTTTAGCTGATGTAGTTTGTGGTTCCATGAGACAGTGCTGTTGACGGTCATGAGTTTCTGCGTTAGTGGTTTTACGAATTTACAGAATTATCCTTGATTTCCTTTCAGCGGACCTTTGATGAACTGCTGAGAATGTTGTCCCATGGGATTGCAGATGCAGGACTTCACTACCAACCATGCCTACAATTTGCGAATGGTTTACCTCAAACTACTGCAACCCTTTAACGATTGGTTGGCAGCGCATCCGGAGGAGAGCCCGGAACAGGTCGGCAAGCCCGCGCCCCCTCCAAAGGTCAAAGAAGAGCAGTGGCTGCCGCCCAAGAAGCGAGTCAAGAGCGAAGCGATAGCCAAGATGGAGGAGAATGACGAAAGTGACGAGGACGAGCGCGTGCCTGAAAATATCGACTCGCTACTTTGCGAGTTTTGCAAGGTTTTCATAGCCAACCCTCCCTTTTGCCCTGCAAGCCTTCTTCTTCACACATCTTTTCACTGAGTGTGATGATATCCTGGGCAGGGTGGGCACTACGAGGACCAGATCATCCTGTGCGACCGCTGCGATCACGGTTTCCACCTGTTCTGTCTGTCGCCTCCGTTGGAAAACGTGCCCGAAGGCGACTGGGTCTGCCCGCACTGCCTGGCGCAAGACTCGGATGCGTATTGCTTCAAGGAGGGGCAAGTGTGCTCGCTGGATGAGTTTCAGGCGCTCGCGGAGGAGTTTCGCGACGAGTACCAGGAGAGCTTGGCGTCCAAGCTTGGGAAAGACATCTCGCAGCTCACTTGGATGGACTTGGAGAGGGAGTTTTGGCGGATCGTGGAGGAGGCGGAGGAGCCGGTGGAAGTGCTCTATGGCGCTGACTTGGACACTGGCATCTACGGTAGCGGCTTCCCCCTTTCGCCATCCAGCATCGACGAGAAAGAGGCCGCCTACTCTAAGTAAACCCCTTTATCTCTTTCTCTCCTGTTGCTCCTGGTGGCTAGTCTATTTTGCGAAGCAACACTACATATCAGCTTTGGTTGAGTGCACATGTTTTGCGAACAGGCACGTCTGGAACATCAACAACTTCCCCACTCACGGTGGGCAAGTCCCCAGCCTGCTGCGACACATCAAGGATAAGATCCCGGGCGTGATGGTGCCCTGGATGTATGTGGGCATGATGTACAGTGCCTTTTGCTGGCACATCGAGGACCACATGTTTTACAGCATCAACTACATGCACTGGGGGGAGGCTAAGCGGTGGTACTCGGTCCCCGCATATGCCACCGCTGCCTTTGAAGCCGCTTTCCAGGAGTGGCTGCCTGATCAGATGGCCATGCAGCCGGACCTCCTCTTCCAGCTCGTCACGCTGCTATCGCCAGAGAAGTTGAACCAGTCGGGGGTGCCAGTGTACGGCTTGGTCCAAGAGGCGCACGACTTTGTGGTCACCTTTCCGTGCGCCTACCACGGCGGCTTCAACACCGGCTTTAACTGTGCCGAGGCTGTCAACTTTTGCCCCCCCGACTGGCTCCGCTTCGGCTCCGTCAGTCAGGAGCGCTACCGTCATTTCCGCCGTCCCCCCGTGCTCAGCCTGGAGGAGCTCATCCTCAAGTGCTCAGCCGAGGGGGACCTCTCCCCCGAGGCCGCCGCCTGGATGGCCATCGAGCTGGAGCGTGTCTCAGAGGATGAACGTGCCCTGCGGACCGGATTGTGGGCCAAGGGTGTTAAGCGTGCCAGCCGCGTGGAGCAAGAAGCCGGACTGGTGAGAGCCCCTCAACACATAATGACAGTGCGATGTGTTTCAATGCGAAAGATTAAAAGAGAAATACAGGGAATTAATGGAGTGGATCGAGTTACAGATGTATTCCATATCCTGATGATTAGTATGCATGTAACTGGAATATCACGTGTGTCCTATATCTTTTATCATTGTATTGATCCATTGTGTACGTGATAGCGTGAAAGGTCGTTGAGGGGATCGTTTGGTTGTTGTCATTGAAGTTGCCTGGGCAGGAGGAGGACCCCGAGTGCTCCATTTGCCACTCCATCCTCCACTACTCCGCAGTCAAGTGCCACAACAACAGGTGCGAGGGTGGCAAGTCGCGTCTGGTGTGCCTCCATCACGTGGACCAGCTGTGCGAGTGTGGCCCTCGGCACCACAACCTGCTCTTCCGTCACTCCTGCGCCGAGTTGGATGAGGCGCTGCAGCGAGTGAAGGTCGTTGCAGCAAAGTAAGCGCCCCGCTGGCCTTACTACCCCCAACGCACTCGCCTGCCTCCGATGCACGACGGACTGACCCTGCCGCACAAAGCAATTGCGTCTTCGCAAGCTTACCTGTGAATAAGTACTTACTCGCTGTATCGAAATATGCACGCTCTGTCTTTGTTACATTTCATTTGCAAGTCAGATCTGAACTCCTGAAACCCTTGACCTGGGAGTGTGCACATGGAAACAAAAATATCTCCAGCCTTCCAGTTTACCAGCAGGGTGGCTATTAATCGCCAGAAAGTGCACAGAGGACGCTGGCATTGTGCAGCGTTATTGTTACTGAGGCGTTTATCGGGTGTTCGTTGATCCCCAGGTCTCAAGTTGCTCCGGACTGGGGGCTGTTTCGGATGCCGGCAAGACTGAAGGGCGCCTGTTCGGCCGTCGATGCGATGGAGATCGACCCGGAGGCCCATGATACGCACAGGGTGGAGGGGCTGGTTGAGCTTGAGGGTGGTGCCGGAGAGGATCCTTCTGGAGTATCGGCAGCAGAGGGCGCACTCAAGAGGGGTGTTGCACCCTCTGGAACCGGCGCTGCTGTGGCGCTGAGGGTGAGCTCGGGTGAGGAGGGTGTCAAGGTGGAGCTGGTGCTGGCCTCGCCTGGAGGGGAGGTGGGCACAAAGCGCGAGCGTGAAGAGGTGGAGGCCGAGGGTCCTGCCACTGTCGCAGATGACCCCTACCCCAAGCTGTCCCAAACACTTGCGGCTCGAGAGAAGATGCTGCGGCTGTATCTGTCGGCGCCGGAGGTCCCTGTGGCCCCAAGCACGGAAGAGAAGTTGGTGGCCGCGTACCGAAAGTGGATGGAGGAGTCGAAGGCGTTGCTGGCAGCCGGACGCGCCAAAATGACGGATCTGGACAATGCCATCTGTGGGGGCTCTGCATTCAGCTGGGGCTGGAATGGTATGCTGGAGGGGAAAGCTGTGGTGGTGCGTGCTATTTCCCCTATTAGCTGTTTACAGTCCTTTTGCATGATTAGCTTGTACTTGTGATCTGTGTGGGTTCGCTTCTGTTCTTAAGGGAATATTCTGTTAATGATGTACGCGAACCGTCGATTCTTTGGTTGTTACAGGAGGAGCTGCAGGAAGCGCGTGCCTGGGGCAAGGCATGCCAGGCGCTCTGTCATAAGAAGAACTTGCTAACAGACATCGAAGCCATTGTGGCGCGCGAGCCGCAGCCTGCGATGGTATATGGCCTCAAACGGCTACGTGATAATGTGGCTGCCGCGAAACAGCTGCTGCCTCGACTGCAGAACCTTTCTTCTCGGCTGGCAGAGAAGGTCACCACGCCACTAGTCACGCTCGCTGAGTTGGAAGAGGTACGCAGCCCCCCCCAATTGTTCTACAACATTCGCATCCATGTGTTTTTCCTCAAACTACCTGCCAGACTCCCTTATTTTGTGTGACCTTCCATGCGAGGGAAACACGTCATTAATTGTTTGCAGCTTTGGTTTATCGTTTGTAATTGTTTAGTCTAGCTCACCAACTTCCCAAGCAAAAGACCTTGTGCACGAGGTCCCAGCCAGTTTTTTTACGTTTTCCATTTTGGTTCGCAGGTGGTGTGTGACGCGGTGCGAAACCCAAACGTTGAGTTTCCCATCGCGCGGCCCCTGCAGGAGCTGGTCAGCAAGGCAAACAAGTGGGGCAACACCCTGCGGCAGACGCTGCCACTGCTGCTGGCACCCAATGCTGCCTGCGCGTCAGGCGTGTCAGAGGGCGAGTTGCCCAGCTTGAGGACAGTTGAGGCACTGTATCGCGAAGGTACCGCGCTTGGGGTGAAGATGCCGCAAGTGGAGACACTGGACGGCTTGCTGGCACGAGTGGGGGTATGGCGGGCCGAGGCGGCAGCCGCACTGCCCGCCAAGTCAGCACAACCTCCCAGTCTGGAGACTCTCGCCACGCTGCGGAAGTCGGGGCTGGCGCTGGGTGTGTCTTTGCCTGAATTGACCACCATCAAAGAGCGTGTCCAGAAGGCGGAGGGCTGGTCGAAGAAGTACGCCGATCTGACAGCTCGAAGTGCCACGATCGAGGTGATTGGCCCCCTCTGCTACACCTCCCTGCGTTTGAACATCGAGCCTCATAACTCACGTCAACACGCGTTAACTTTTGTATATACATAACTTCAAAGGTAATACTATTGACTGTATTGCGATACGATTGGTTATAAGTATGGGCCCCTCCTCGCCCATTGTATCTGGCTAGGATCGGAATATCTGTAAAATATTATGAGCTCAACATGATGTTAAACCGGGTGTTCTTCTGTAGGAGCTAAAGGAGCTTCTCCGCGCTGGTGAGCTGGTGGGCGTTGCGCTGCCTGACTTGCCAAAGGTGCGCGAGTCGGTGGCGCAGAGTTCGCGTCAAACGCTGCTCCTGGAAGCGGCGGCGGGGAAGGAGTTGGCGTTGGTGGAGCTCCGGGAGATGCTCGAGGGCGTCACAGGGGAGTCGCCCGAGTCCTCGGATGTGCAGATGCTACGGGAGAAGCTCAAGCAAGCCGAGGAGGTGGCAGCGAGGGTGAGAAGGCGTACCTGCCTCGCGCTTATTACCCCTCTTTGAACCATCCACTTAACACATCCATAACTGAATTTCATTATATCCATTCGAACTTAAGTTGTTGTTCGTATTTTCAGTCTGAGGTATCTTCTCTCTCATGGCAAATAGCGCGCTCACTTAAACAATTGAGCTGGCCGTCGGTGTTTTATCTCCTTACGTGAGATACTCTGCACTTCGACTCTACATCAAGTCAGCATGTAACAGTTTGTACGTATGAATAATGCCTCAGTAGCGGCTGTAGCTAATCCGAATTGCCTCTACCATAAAGTGGAATACCCGCATGCTTTTTTTCGTGGGAGGTCTGACTGTTCGAGTGATGCGCTGCAGCTGGACGCACTTGTGGACTCCCTGGGGAAGTCGTCTAGCGAGCTGGCGCTGTCGGATGTCGAAGCCGAACTCAGCAAAGCATCAGTCGTGGGGGTGCAGCTGCCGCAGGTCGGTGTGATTGAGGACCATGTGAGCAAAGCACGGCAGTGGGTGGTGCAGGCGGAGGCGGTACTCGCACCGCCCGCACCGGGCGCCCCCCGCCGTGATGCCGCTGCTGTGGAGAATCTCGTCACCGCAGCTACCTCGTCCCCCTTCAAGCTGGCGATGAAGCCAGAGCTGCTTGCGGTGTGTGCCTCTGTCCCAACCCTTTTCGTGCCTCAGCATATTACGCCATGCCCTCATCCCTCCATATACCCATTCGTTTACCCCAGCACTATTTTCCCCCTCGTGTGTGTGTGTGTGTGTGTGTGTGTGTGTGTGTGTGTGTGTGTGTGTGTGTGTGTGCAAGTGTGCAAGTGTGTGTGTGTGTGTGTGTGTGTGTGTGTGTGTGTGTGTGTGTGTGCAAGTGTGTGTGTGTGTGCAAGTGTGGTTTTGCGCGCGTGTGTGTGTGTGTGTGTGCAAGTGTGGTTTTTACGCGTGTGTGTCTGCAAGTGTGGTTTTGCGCGTGTGTGTTGATGTTGAGGGTCTAGCATGTATGGGTGTGTGTGTGTGTGTGTGTGTGTGTGTGTGTGTGTGTGTGTGTGTGTGTGTGTGTGTGTGTGGTAGAGAAGAGGGGGTATTCAGTAATGTATCTCACATGCCACAATGTTCCGAGCGCGGTGTTTCTGCTCAACCGTCGTTTCTCCCTGCCGATTTATTACGGACCCATTGACCGATGACGATGTATTCCGACGCGCAGCTGAAGCAGCAGATGGACGAGTGGGCTGCTCGCGCGGAGGCGCTGCTGTCACAGGGCTCTGACACCGATGCGGCCGCAGTGCAGTCGCACATGAAGGCAGCCAGGAGCCTGGGGGTGGTGATGAGGGAAGAGGCATCGCTAGCGGGGGTGGTGGCGCCCAGTCTGTGGGCGCAGCGGGTGGCTGATATATTAGACGCGAAATGCACACGGCCGTCCCTAATGCAAGCAGACGCCCTGCTGGCAGAGGTAAGAACACTCCATCGAACCATTCCAATGTTTTTGATGTAGCCTTGGGTGCATATTTTAGAGTCTGACTTGGATCATCGCCTCGCGTTATGGGAAGTTGAGAAGATAAGTTTTGGCACGAGTTTGGAACATGTGGGCATATCGGGCTGAGATATCTTTTGCGTGGTTCTGTTTCTTGTGATGTAGGGGGAGGGTACTGGAGCCTCTCTGGATGCGGAGCTGCTGGAGCGCCTGCGAGCCGCGGTGGGAGCGACACGCGAATGGGGCGACGCCGCCTCGGCTGCGTTGAACTGTGGGCGAGTAGCGTCTGCAAGGAAGACGGCGGAGCAGTTGCGGGCTACGCTTGAGGTAGCCGCCAGTCTGGTGGTTGCACCGGAGGGGATGGAGCGGTTGGAGGCCGCACTAAGGGCAAACCAGCGCTGGGAAGAGGAGGCGTGCTCTAAGGTGGGCTATCCTCTGACCCCCCCCCCCCCCCCCCCCCCCCCCCCCCCCCCCCCCCCCCCTCAACACACACACACACACACACACAGGGGAAAAAAATTACATTTCATAGTGTAATATTCTCAGGAACGGTGGTATCAATTTGATGACGCGCCTGTGACGCAGGTGGAGGGCGCAGAGGCGGCAGGGCGTCGCTTGACCTCAGCCGAGGTACATGCGATCGTGGAGGCGGGGATGGCTATCCCTGTGGCCAGCCAGCGGCTCGAGGTGAATTCCCTCACAACCCCCTCCAGAACGAAAAATATATGACAATCAACGACCAAAAATACAATGCAACACACACACACACACACACACACACACACACACACACACACACACACACACACACACACACACACACACACGCACACACACACACACACTCTTTATCTGGTTTTACTTACGTTCTATTTCATTTCCTGCGCGTATGTCTCGTCCACGCAACTCTGTATACAGGCACAAACAAAATTATGAAAGTACCATTTGGTTCGCTTACAGACGAACAAACTCTCATTTGCCTCTGACGCACGTTCCGTGTCATTCATTCGTTTTGTTTACTAGAACTGTCATATGGGAGAAGTGACTCCACGCACATCTAACCACTGCCATCAACCGCTCTGCAAATAAACAGGAACTGTATATGTGGATCACCGGAATGGAGGACTGGGAGGCAGACCTGGTAGACTTTCTGGCAAAGAAGGGCTCCCGTTCCACAAAGCTGGACGGCCTGCTTACGTCGCTCCACCACAGCGCCGGCGCCTTTGCCTCGTTGCTCCGCTGCGCAGCACCCGGGCTCAAGCTGGAGCCTGCTAACACGCAGGCGTCAGCTCGTTATGCCCTGGCGACGTTTCAGGGGGCCGCGGAAGCGTGCTTGTGCCTTCAGGACGTTCCGGACGGCGACCGTCGTTCACACTCGAAGGGCGGCAGTGCACAGTGGATCGGCTGTGACTTTTGCTTGGGCTGGTGAGACCATTTATCCCTTCGTATGAATGATAGCAAAAATACAGTAAAATTGCAGTGTGCATAGTAAACGTGCACACACACACACGCGCGCGCACACACGTCTTTTCCTCCCATTTGTAGACACACACACACTGACTCAGTGACCGTCCTTCGCGCACACATTATGTATACACCTATTATAGTCTTTTCCCTTCCCCACACTTACATAATACCCAACATACACACACACAGCACACACACACACACACACACACACACACACACACATGCACACGCACGAGTTATCGGGGCTTCATATGCAATGAATTAGGAAAGGCGGTGCGGGGATTCATTTTAGTGATACCAGTTCATCTCACTAAGTCATGTTATCTCGTGTCCGCAGGTACCACATTAAGTGTTTGGGTATGAACCCACAGAAGGCGGCAAGCCTTCGCACCAAGTACTCGTGCCATATCTGCGCCGCGCTGCGTCCGGGCTGCTCAGACACTGAGCCTGTCATCGGGCCGGAGGCGATGGGGCGAGTGTCTTCCACCGCGCGCCCCGCCTTGTCGGTGCTGAGAGACAGTCTATCGTTGGCGCAGAAGCTACCCGTGGAGAGGCAAGTATGAAGCTGAGCTGGGCAGTGCGGTGCTCACCCTCGAGGTATGCCATCCGTCTGCTGCGCTCAGCATTCAAAGTCAAATTTGAATGTTCTGTTTATATTAATTACATGTGTGATACAGTTATGTGTGTGCGCGCGCGCGTGTGTGTGTGTGTGTGTGTGTGTGTGTGTGTGCGGGCTTGCGTGCGTATTTGCAGCGAGAACCAATGATCCTAATACTGCTCCCCCCCCCCCCCCCCCCCCCCCCCCCCCACCTCCATTATCAAATGCAGCTGGCTACCGCATCTTCGGAGTTGTTGGTTGATCGCCACCTGCGAGCCATGTCGTCCGATGTGAACCTGGCGGGCAGTCACACCGACGCGCTGCCCGAGGCGCAGTTACGGCTGCTGTTGCGGGCTGCCATCGGATGCGAGGCGGACTGCACCGCTCTGGCTGAGCGCTTAGTGTTGGGCATGCGCCTCCTCCGCTGGCGTGCGAAGGTTGACGCCATCCTGCAGCGCGGGGAGGAGCCCGCGACCATCAATGTGGACAGCCTATCCAGGCTCATCCGGGTGAGTCGCAACTGCTCGTGCAGAGCATTTGTTTCAACACAGTCCAGCCTGCCAATGATATTTGACACTCATCAACATTTATTTACTTTTGTGTCGCTTGTTGATGGGTTATCAGCGTAACCAATTTGCTTGCCGCCTAAGGAAACGCAAATGAAATATTATACACATTTATAAAGCGCAAATGGAAACTTGTTAGCGCGCAAAGAGGGAGGAGGTTTTTTAAGGGGGGTGTTGTGATAAGGTTTCTGTAGAATAAGGAATGTGTCTCGGTGTCTTTGGTCGTAGTTCGAATGTCGTCGGTGCTTGTGTAGGACTCTCTTCCACTTGTGATTTATAATCATTATTCGACATGCTTCCTTGAGTTTGTATGTGACGTAATGAATGAGATGGGCTGTGCTGAGACGGTGCGCGTTGTGTGCGTATCTGGGTGGGTGCGTGCGTGCGTGTGTGCGTGTGTGTATGTTTATCTCTTTGTTTGCGTGTGTGTGTGTGTGTGTGTGTGTGTGTGTGTGTGTGTGTGTGTGTGTGTGTGTGTGTGTGTGTGTGTGTGTGTGTGTGTGTGTGTATGTGTGTGCTGACCACGTAGTTTTTGTTGGAGTGTAGGATGGCGCTGCACTGGGCCTCACAGCCGCTGACTGCAAGCCGCTAAAGGAGCTCAGTCGTCGGCTGGAGACTGTGCGCGACTGGATGGCGCTGGCGCGACGTGCGTTGGCCAGTCGACCGCCGCACGAAGAGGCGTTGCGCACGCTCCTGGCGGCCGGGCGCCACGTTCGGTGCGCAGCCAAGGTGGACCGTCTGCTGGCGGACCTGCAGGACGCCATAACTACGTACTGCTACTGCCGCCAGGTACGGTCACACTACTAAACGTATTCAGAAATCAGTTCGATTTCCTTAAGACCGTTATGTCTTTGTGGGTGCGGATTAGCGAATGCCGCCTCTTGGCTCGATGTGTCGGCTATATTTTTTAATTTTATTCGACTAATGAAATATCGTATTTTGCTCGGGTGTAGGGCCAATCCTAAAACCCTGAATGATACCCGTACTTCACAAGTTCCAAAAATACCCGTACTTCATAAGAAAAAGTATTTTGAAAAAAATTGTATAATCATCAATATCGGTAAATCAACTCATCTTTCGCGGATGATGGCTAAGTTCATCTAAGAACCGGCCTTAAACTGTGTACAGGTAAGACACAAGCAGGGAGGGAAACCCTAACCATATCGGTAAATCAATATGGTATAACTGTTGGAATTGCTACAGAAGCAGTGAAAATGGAAAGCTTAGGAGAATGACCAAGTTATGGACTCGTTCACTATCCTCGCCTGTTGGCGTTGAGCCTGTTGTCGTCCTTTGCCGGTGAAAACAAACACCTTTTTATTAGTCTGTTTCTGCGGTCGTCATTTAAAAAAGGCAGCTTGTCAGTGTGTGCTCACGGGGTTGTCGCTGAGGCGGCACCCCATTGACTGAAGAGCGTCAATATTTTATTTATGAAGAGTCCGCGATGACTCGGCTTCCTGAATAGTGCCACTGTCTAATAAATGTCGCCCCGCCTGTTGCCGAATTCGCAGGTGTATGACGCGGAGCGGGAGATGGTGGCGTGCGACACTTGTAGCGAGTGGTACCACTACTCGTGCGTCGGGCTGTCGTCACCGTCAACGTCGGGAGGCGCCCCCGTAGCCGTGGGCGACGAGTATCGCTGCCCTTCGTGTACCGCTAAAGCGGGCGGCGCGGTGGATCTTGCCGCCCTGCCCGAAGCCTCCCGCGCGGCTGTACAGTCGGTTATATGCGCATCACGCAGCGAACCCCGAGAACGTAGAGACGCCGACGACGGAGCCGATCCGATGGCGCTGGACGAGCCCTCCGCCGTCGCGCCTGCCAAACTTCCTGCCTCCGAATCGTCACAGGTTGGCGCGCAGACGGTGCCGCCACAAATAGCCGTGCCGGCGCAAGCGGTCGGGTCGGGCTGCCACAGTCCGATGCCGATGCAGACGGGACTATTTCGCGGCGGCGCCGTGAACAGCCCCGTATACGCTCGAGCACCCAACTGTCACCCGCCCGGCGTAATATAGCCTGGCGCCCCCCCTCTCGCTGGGCTGCGCAGTATTGTAGATGAAGGCTCCTTATTTATATTTGAGCCCCCGTTCGGGTACTTCCCTCCCGAACTGCGGATATGGCCGCGGTCCCGCAGGGTTTTGCATACGGCCGGGCAAAGGCAGCGTTGAAAAGTGTAAGTGAATACTTTTGCGCGTCATTTATTGCGCGTCTTTGATTGCAATATTTAGGTTAGTCGTCTGTAAAGCCGTAAGAGCGCGTGGCCTTTGCGCTTTGCACCACCGGTAAGATGCGCAGTGACGTTCGATCTGCGTCTGACGGAACGGGCCCCACTCCTGCCCAACTGTCGAGCGCCCCTATTATATATGCTGTTAGTGATGAGCCATAATCGAAAGATATCATTGGACGATGGGGGGAAAGGGAGCTTCTTGCTATTTTCCTTTCTCGCTTGCACTTCTAAAATGTCTTTGCGCCATTTTCAGTTCAGACGGAAAAAGCTGACAATTGAGCGGAAACGATGGGAGAGCATGCTAGGGTGCTGAAAAACTAAAACTCGACACACACACGACGGAGAGGGTGCAACTGCGACCCTTCACACCTGCAAAGTTGGGTATCTAAGAATGATAGGATAACAATGGTCGTAACGCCACTAGTGACTCGAATTGTCGAGCAGAGGGGGCGAGGGGTATTGTGACATGTAGTTTGAAAAAGCTGTACAGTTTTTTAGCACTCTTATACACCCCATGGAGTAGACATTCGACCTTAAGCCCAAGCAACACAAACCTCCAATCAATTGAACCCCAAGGTAATATTTATTCATCGATGTACTTTAAGTAGTTATTTTTATTACTTGTGTAGAATAGGAAGGCCGAGAATGGGGATTTTCCGCCACCCACCAAAACGATGGAGAGAAAAATAGAGTGAGAGATGGCAGTGGTGAAAACGCAAAGACACCCCTAAAAAATGGACGGACTTGTCTCCTCATATTTCAAGCGTATGGCGGGGTTTCCCTCAACTCATCGTTGGCATTTGACACTTTCTCCAGTAAGTGTCGAATGAGTTGCGTCGAGCCCCGATCGCGGCGCTACTTTTTAATCCACGTGGATGTCAATTTGGGGAGGCAGTGAAACACGTCGCCAGGCGATCCAAGGTTCCGATCGTGTTATTCGGCGGTTTCAGTCAAAAGAAGGGGGTGGGTGGTTGGGTTCCAACATTGTGTATCCCTCTATCGGGATACTCATTTATTGCCAAAGCCCTTTCCTACTACATAGGGTGTTAGTGCTATGTCCGAAAATCAAAATTGCGATATTCTGACACGAGGAATTTGGAGAATAAGGCAAATCTTGTTGTGCTCTTTAGCACAAGGAGCTCCCATCCCTTTGCCCTGGAGGATGGGGGCTGGTTGGCGCCTGTGGCGGCCGGTTTGGTTGATCGCATGGCTATTTTGGTGGCAGTTCTTCGCTTCCCTGGCATGGGTGTTGTTGACTCTCGTTCTTTGCGCTCTGTCAATTATGTCCGTATGCAACATTTCGTTCGTCGAACTACTTATGTTCCTTTTCGGCGTTTTTGGGGGGATGTGCGACGAGAGCTCATGCAACGTCTTTCTCCTGCTCTTCATGGTACTTTGGGTTCCTAACTCCGCGATGCTTTTCAGGAGGGCAGTGCTGAGGCTGTGGCATGCCTTCCTGTTACTCGGGCTTAGGGTGTTCCCTCTTTTCTTCTTTTTGCTTGGTGGCTTGTGCTTCTTTTTCTTGTAAGGAAATTCATTAGATAGCAAGGAGCTATGGGACCAAAGATATAATAATGCCAAATCATTTACTATGCAGTTTTGTGATGCATCCGAGCGTGAATGCGGTTTCTTTGCTCTACTGTGTGAAGATAACTGAATTTGAAAGCAGTCAAACTCAGACGGTATCATAAGGAAAAATAATAGATAGGGCAAATAATCAAAAGGGTGCAGACGATGGATCTCGGCATCGTCCAAGTTATAGCAAAGCGGCATTGGACCTCGTTACATTCTGAAACGATATTCAGTGACGCACCTTACTTCTGCGCTGTGGCAGTGCACCCGCCGTCATTGGCTGTTTGATGCAGACCAGTGACGGCGGACAGCGACGAAGCACAACTAAAGAAATTCCCGCGTGACCTTCTTATTCACTCGGCCTCCCCGAGGATGTCCCGGTAGTCGAGGGTTACCCAGTCCGGTAAAGGCATCGCCGAGAGCGCGACGCCCGCGAGGCCGAGCAATGGCATGAACCGCTTCAGCTCCGACACCGCCAGCTTACCGTCGCCTGCGCAGTCAAAGAATGTCTCATACAGAACGCGTATCGGCTGTGCTGCCATCGTGGCGCCGACTAAACTGTCTCTCAGCGCCTGACGCACGCTACCATATTATTGTCGACACAGTTTCGCCAGTCACATATGATCGATAAATAGAGTAGGCATATATATACCTCAGCAGTCCTGCGCCTCGCTTGAAAAGCGAAATCGGTAACCTTGTGTTTTTGTATATTACTACAGGCCCATAATTAAGCCTGAATGCTTTCTTGTTCATCTTACTTTG
The DNA here is from genome assembly GCA_026401115.1 of Tetraselmis chui. Lineage (NCBI taxonomy): Eukaryota > Viridiplantae > Chlorophyta > Chlorodendrophyceae > Chlorodendrales > Chlorodendraceae > Tetraselmis > Tetraselmis chui. The sequence continues at coordinate 111,028 of JAPMLY010000467.1, forward strand.
GACTATGGCACACACACACACACACACACACACACACACACACACACACACACACACACACACACACACACACGCGCACACATCTGCGTGTTATACTATTGTAAGCAAATCTTAAAATCATTGCTATTGTACCCCATTTACACCATCGCGCAGTACTTTATTAATGATGTTGAATATATATTTGCCAACCATAATCAATAATTACATACAATAAAAAGCAGCGGAGACTACCATAAATATAATAAACCAAAGCGGTTGAAAGAATACTTCACCCTTGTGTATTTTCCAAACCACGAGGTCAACTTTCTCCTGCCGAAACAATCGAGCTGGTGATGATGTAGCTACAGCAGGACAGACATCAGACGGACGGATTTCAGCCAATTCCTGCAAGTAAACGGACAATTATGGGAATTGCTACGTAATTTGTTGCAAACCACAAATACTGAACCCGTAAACTTAAATTTAATTACAAGAAAAATAGAGGAAACCACACCAGAGGCCAAAGAGAATGAAGAAACCGCACAAGCTCAATCCGTATATATTTCGTATTATTGCGTTTTTTGCAACCTCCTGAAGATTTCGATTCCTGCGGTCTTTGATGCTGCTAGTCGAGTCTCTCCTTTGAAATCAATATGCTAGTTTCTCGGTCTGGCGCGATGGTTAGTGGACATTCCGGCGGATTTGCTTCCTTACGACTGGCACGTAATAAGCAGCTGGTTCGGGAGAGCTGTGAATCCACAAGAAGATCAAAGGGTTCGACAAAGTAAAATCCCCCAATGACCGCTCACCATTTTCGTCCAGAAAGGAGCACAGCCCGAGCGCGGCAACGCGCGGGTTAGCGCACACCCGGTCTTTGGCGAGACTGGTCCACAGTACTAGAAACTCCTGCCGACTCAGCTCGCCGCTCTTGTCCTGGTCTAGCTGATCAAACAGTGGCTTCACCTCGCCCACGCTCCGCTCGTGCACCTGCGTGTGAGTTTCCAAATTCCGCAGCTCAGGGATTCATTCCCAATTCGGCGACACGATTGCGGCGGGATTGGGGGAAACCAGCCGTTACAGGCGAAGGTCCGACATTCGAGGTCGTAAGCGCGACTAATTTTCTGTCCCGCCCATTTTCACATATTCATTTAGCGCTGTGTTCCTTTGTCGCGCATCACTCGACTTATGATTTGCCTGAGAAATCGCGTTCACAACTCAGCCGAAAGCTACAATTTCAATTACAACCCGCCCGCCACAGCGTTGCCGTCTCTGTTTACGGTGCATTGTATATTGTTTAAGGCCGCTTATTAGGTGAGCTTTGCCACCATCCGCGAAAGATGAGAGGTTAAGCTGCTTAATATTCCGCGTTGTATTGTTGAATGATGATAAATATACCTGTACCGTGCTTGGTAGGGTACTTCACATTTCTGACCCTGCTTACCCGTACCGTACCTGGTACATACATAATCCTACTATATTAATGTGCTAAAATGTGTGTGTGTGTGTGTGTGTGTGTGTGTGTGTGTGTGTGTGTGTGTGTGTGTGTGTGTGTGTGTGTGTGTGCGCGCATGTGTGTGTGTGTGTGTGTGTGTGTGTGTGTGTGTGTGTGTGTGTGTGTGTGTGTGTGTCTCCCCTTATCATCGGCTCGATTGGATTTAGGTACTGCAAATGCGATATTCTTTGTTTGGAAAAAAGACGGACTTAGTGTATAGCGCACTTATTGGGATTGGGATTAGGATACATCTTTAACTACTGCATATCGCTACGATGGGTACATGAGTATCATTTCTGTGATTAGTATTATTGCGTATTATTATTATAACAAAATACAGAGTAAGACACAAAGGGTGTGTTTGTACAATTACAGAAAATACATAATGAGAGAGAAGAAAGTGTGTGTGTGTGGGGGGGGGGGGGGGGATGCATATGTGTGTGTGTGTGTGTGTGGGGGGGGGATATATATGTGTGTGTGTGTATGTGTGTGTGTGTGTGTGTGTGTGTGTCTGTGTCTGTGTAAAATAAGTATCACGACTATGGGCCTCCATGGATTATCTAAATGATTACAAAAATACATAGTGAGAGATATAAGGTTTGTGTGAACATGATTACAAAAATACAAAGAGCAACAGGCACAAAGACCTACGGGCCGATCGTAACAAATATTTAGGATTGGCATCCTTAAACGACAGCATAAGATAAATTATGCAGAGCGCCAGAGCAGTCGAGCGCCGGTCGGGGAAAAACAAATACAAGCAGGTATAGGCATATATTCAGATGACAACCGCAGTTCGCGGGCACCGCAGCACCGACCTTTACCCCCATCGACGAGAACGTCTGCCGGTACTCGTCACTATTCAGAAGCTGACGTACCCGTACCTTTACCTGCTGGTAGTAGTACCCTTGTCATTGCGGGTACCAGTACCTGTACCGTATGATGAGTGAAGAGGATTTACCCTAGGGCACGTTTGCCAAAGATGTCAGCTTGCTTACAATTTGGCCAAAGGACACCCACAGACAGGGTCTGGGGGTCGATTAGCGCAGGATTATAGGGATGGGTGGGTGGGTTCGCGCGAAGCCTAGATTGGCTGAGCGCGAAAGCAGAGAGTGCCTAGGCTCGTGGCTAGCTACGGCTTATAAGGCACGGGCTAGCTAGAGCTGACCGTTGGGGAAGTCGTTGGTCGTTGGCTGCGTCTAACTGTTTGGGCAAGGTGGTTGCCCTGCAGGTAAGCCGCGCCGATATTAACGGTAACAGTAACCGCTAGAGTTACTGTCCCGTACACATGATATTGGATATGCAAACCTCTAGATTCAAATCAATCTGACCATTTACCCTAGGGCACGTTTTGCCAGTAACCTAAAGCCAAAGGCTTGCACAGCCAGAATTAGTGTTGCGGGGGGGACGGAGTGAGCCAGCCGAAGAACCGCCAAGCAGCAGGTGTTGGGGTCATGGTGGGGTCAATATATTTTCCTTCGGTCACGGAGCTGTTCTTGGCCCAGCCACCCATAAATTTGATTACGGGGAGGGGTGCGCCGATGCAGCTGGCAGCGGACGCCGCGCCTTTCCGTAGGCTGTGCGACGTCCATTTAAAGCCGGCGGGCGCGGCCGAGGTGACTGAGAGAAGGGCGAGGGAGAGCCAGGTGGAGATGGTGGACGCGGCACCCCAATCGGCGGAGGGCTCTGAAGGTGAGAAACTCCAGAAGGCGAGCGGGGGTGGCTGGTTGTAGAACTTAGTGCAAAAAATAGCGCGTTGTTCCGTGTAGTAGTCTATCAGGTTCGCCAGGACGGGGTTAGCGGCTACAGGGATAGCGATGACCAGTTTATCGCTGGCGTCGCGGCGTTGGTCCCCCTTAGACTTCCGCACGTAGAGGCAGATTTGCTGCGAAGGCTTGTCGACCACGAGGTCGCCGGTCTGGCAGCGGGCGCCGGTCTCGGCGCGGCAGAAAAACGTGTAATTGACACACACCGCTAAACAGGCCCTGAAGCGTTGCATCTGGGGGAAGGCAGCAGGGGTCCACGCGAAAGTGTCGTGGAGGGTGTGGGCGTAGTGCAGGATGTCTAGGGCGACTTGTGCGGGTAGCGGGAGGCGAGCGGTGGTAGGTACCAGGCGGCGCTGTAGCATGGCGAGTCCACGGCGGGCGTCCGCTAGGAGTTCGCCCACGGCGATAGGTTGGCGCCGGTGGTCGCGGAAGTACTTGTTAATTGCGCTGAAGTAAGGCTGCAGCGAGTTGGCAGCGACCGTTCCCAAGAGGGCTAGCCAGGCCGTGTAGCGGACCATGGTGGCCGGCGTGGCCTGTAGCGGGGCGATATTTTGTTCTGCACAAAAAATAAAAAACTGTCGAATTGCGCTCTGGTAGCTCAGGTACGTCGAGGGCGCTAGCGAGTTGCTGAGTAGGGCAACCGCTGTAACCCCGAGCTTATCTGATCCTAGGAGGTCTTGAAAAGTTTCAGCCAATTCGGAGGACCAGGGCGACTGTGCTGCTTCGAGGCGTAATTCGTAGCGCGGGGGTCCTGTACGCAGAGGGCGGACGTCCTGTACAGGCGCATTTAATCGGTTCGGGCGTATCGCTCGGCCAATCGCACCGCGTCGGGTGTAGAGCCAAGCGGGGGTGCTAGCCGAAAGGCCACGATGCTCCAAGCGGGAGGTCCGACCCCTTCTTGCCTGCCTAGCCTGCCGGGGAAGAACAGGTCGCGGGACGCTGGGAAGTGCACGGTCTCGGTGGCCAGGCGGGCGAACGCGTGGTACCATGTTTTGTTTCGCCAGTAGGGGGCGATGACTGTTGCCTCGGCTTGAGCTTGTTCGAGTTTCGCGGCGAGTGCGGGTAGGGCCGACCAAGGGGGGTTGCAGTAGTTGTTCTCGCGTCTCCACGCCGAGTCGGGGAGGTGTAGGCAGTCGATGTCCTCGCACAAGGGGTCGCGCCAGCGGGCGTTGAAGCGTGGTAGCTGCGTGTTGAGCATAGACGCGAACCGGTCGATTGTATGCGGGCCCCACCGACGCTGGAGGTGGTTGAAGAGTTGAGGGTTTAGCTGCCAGTCTTCGGAGTCCAGTTCGCGGCTGAGCGTGTCGGCCCAGACGTTGGCGGCCGACCGGATGTAGCGTGGGCGGATGTGGATGTCGTTGGTGTCGAGTAGGAACCACAAACGCCGTAGCTCGGTCATCATGACGGGAGACCGGGAAGTTAGCTTGGTTAGGACGGCGACCACGGCAGTGTTGTCCTCGTGGAGGAGGACTTGTCGTCCTCGGAGTTGCGGGAGAAAGGTTTCGACCGCGTGCCGGACGGCCCGAAGCTCCTTCCACGTAATGTGTTGGAGGCGGTCGGTGGCGCTCCAAAACCCGCGGGCTTGGTAATTGGCGTCCTCGTTGAGGACCGCCCCCCATCCGTAGTCGCTCGAGTCCGCGTGCAAATAGGCGGTCTCGATGGGCTTGTAGATCGACCGGCCGTTGTGTTGGGAGGGTACCGTGCGCCACCACTCGAGGTCGCGCCGGAGTTGGTGGGTGAGGCGCACGCGTCCCCCCCAACCGGTACGGGTAGCCAACACGTTGTGGAGCTCGCGCAAAAAGAACCGGGCGGGCGCGATGGCGAGGTAGAGAAATTGCGCTTTTCCCGCGAAGGCTGCGAGTTGGCGTGTGGGTAGCCATCGTGCGTTGGACGCTGCCCGTCCGAGCAAGGACGAAGCGTGTTGTGCTAGGTGGTGCAGTTTTGCGAGTGGTGCGCGAAATTCGCCGCGGTGTAAATCCACCGTGAGGCCCAAGTGGTCGCCGACTTGCGTCGGCGTCCATACACCTTTCTTGGGGTTGCGCTGTAGGCCGAGGCTGTCGAGCAGGGCTTGGACGCGCTGCCGAAGTAAGAGTGCCTCGTCGTAGGAGTCCGCCAAGAAGAGGAAGTCGTCCATGTAGGGTAGTAGTCGAGTTCCTCGCCATCGCGCGTTTCGGAGGAAGCGCTTGGACGGGCGGCGTGGGCCGGCCGGTGTAGTCGCGGGCGTGGGAGGTGGTGGGCGGCGTAGGTGGTTCGTAAACACTTGCGTGAGTTTGCAAAAGTAGTAGGCGGAGCCCGACCACCCCATCGGGAGGCACGCGAGGCGCCATAAGGTGCCGCGGTAGTTGACCGTGAAGTAATCCCGGTCTTCCTCCCGGATGCCAAGGGTGTAGTACCCATCGGCGAGGTCGAGTGAGACGAAGTAGTCCCCCGGTCGAGATAGATGGCGGAGGTGCTTGAGGGTCTCGCAAGTCATGTTGAACGTCGAGCAGTAGCGGTTGAGTTCGCGAAGGTCGATAATCAAGCGCCATTGATTGCATCCGGGTTTTGGAACTAAGAACATCCGGGAGACGTAGCGTGGGTTCGTAGAGCGCTCCCACGCGCCGCAAGCCTCGAAGCGTGGTAGTTCCGAGTTGAGAAACTCGAGTTGGTCGGGTGTGGCGTCTAGCATTGAGATGCCATGGTTGAACGGCTTGGGACGTAGGCCGTGCTTGAACTTCACACGTACGCCGTGGCGGATCCAACTTAGGACTTGGCCGCTCGCGCCGATGCGCTCCCACTCCCGCCATTTTCGACGTACGCGGTGGCGCATGAAGGAAGATGTCGGGGAGCAGGAATCGGCGCGGCGGGCCACACCATCATTTCTTGTTTGGGGTTTTAGCCGAGTCGGTCGGCTTGGGTGGGAGGGTTGCTCGTGCCGCGGCTGCTGCTGCTGCGGCGGCCTTGCGTTTGTCGGCGGCGGCTTTGCGGCTCCGAGCGTCGGGGCCGTTGGGCTTGTCCGGTGTGACCTTCGCGAAAGCGGCGCCGGCGGCGGCCTTGCTGGCAGCGTGTAGGCTGACTTCAAGCGTGCGGTCGACGAAAGCTTGGCGTAGCGCGTCCAATGTGCCGGAGACCGCGGTAGGACGCGGTCGGCAGAAGCGTTCGTGTGCCAATTCGGCGAACACGCGGTCCGCATCCGTGCTCGTTTGTCCGCCCTTGGTGAGGCGGAGGAAGCCCAATCGAGTACGGGAGGCCTCCTCCGTCGCTGTGTGGGTGCGATGGCCCGCTCGGATGAGGGCAATCGCTGCCGCCTGCTCCGTAGGTAGAGGTGGGCCGTGCGACAACGTGTCCAAAGCCTCGCCAATTGCCGCGTTGGCGCAACTGTCGAAGAAGGCATAGCACCCGATGTGTAGGTACTCGTCGTATGCGGCTTGGGTGCGTTTGTCGCTTAGGGCACGGGCGGTGTCGTCCGTGAGAGTCCACAGACGTGGCTCCTCGACGTCGCGGGGGGGACGTTCGAGGCCGGCCGGGATGACTTCGCCGTAGTAGGTGAAGTCGACAAACTCGGCCGCGGGGGGGTCGGGTTCGTCGTCGAGCAGGTCGATAGGTGGCTCGGGGGCCTCCTTACCACCCTCCGTCGCTGTGGTCGCGTCGGTGGGAATGGACTGCTGTTGATAAGTAGTAGCGGGTGTGGCTGTCGGCTGTCGAAGCTGAGCGAGTAAGGCAGCGTTAGCCGCCAAAAACTGCTCAGTAATGCGTTGTTCCGATTCCAAAACCGCCGTACGAATCTGTTCGGCTGTGCGTTGTTCGAGTGTGGTAGCGTGAGGGTCGGCCGCTGCGGCGGATGTAGACTGCTCGGGCTGCATAGTGGGGAACTGCGTAGCTGAACGAGGGGAAGTGTCGCGTGACGCTCGAGTGCGCATGGGACGAAAAGGTAAAACTGACACCCTGCTCGACTACTAGAGTCGAGACTGCATTCGCGCGAAGCCTAGATTGGCTGAGCGCGAAAGCAGAGAGTCAAATCAATCTGACCAAAAAACCTAAGCCCGAGGAACAGAAAGGCATGCCACGCCGTCAGCACTGCCCTCCTGCAAAGCGTCGCGGAGATAGGAACCCAAAGTACCATAAAGAGCAGTAGATAATCCGTTACATGACCTCTCGCCGCACCTCCCCCAAAAAACGCCGAAAAGGAAGATAAGTAGTTCGACAATCATATTTATTTTATGCATAGATTTTAGTAGCATTCATTTTAAACTACTACGGAATGCTTTGCCGCCAATCAAAATAAAGATGGATTGCGCTGTCTAATAGGGGGCGGGGCGAATGCGAGCACTACCGGGCTTGAGTGCGTTGTGGGGTTTTCGCGCCCGCATCCGTGCGAAACGCTCTTTTAAACAGTCACCGTGCCGGGTATTACACGGAAGACGCAAGGGGTTGAAAGCGCCGCAATACGAATGATCGTGCACACATGATGCACTAACGACGGAGGGGGGGAGCGGTTGGACATGCAACTCTCGACGAAATGCGTGAAATCGCGTATGAAGAGTTGCCACCGATATCCGCACAATCTAGGGGCAAGATGCGTTCGGGCACATAATTCAAACGATCATAACCTACTCACATGAGCTCCAAACGTTTTTCAAAACGTTTTAAATTGGACGCGTATCTTTAATTCGCGTCGAAAGCGTCAGCGCACGGGCTAAGAAACCCAAATATAAATTTTCTGTGATTATTTTCTTTTCTGCGATATTCGGGCAAAGCAGATAGATAGCTTGAGTAGATGCCAAACAAGCTACACCCGCCGAATTTGGCTCACCTCATGAGGCGATTCGTGCGGGGGTTTTCTATCAATGTTTTCCAACGATTCATTCAAACCGTTTCACAAGGCCAATTGCCGACGTGTGCCACGCGTGGGGCGGGTGCGTTGGCACAAGCATGTACCCAAGCAATTCCCAACACCACCATCAACGTGCGTGACGATCCCAAACGGCCAAGTTGGACCTCGTCCCTCGCCAATGCTGTTCACACTCGCTCATTTATGGAGTGCACTGTTTATCAAAAGCGGCATCATATTGCTTTTTACTCGCTTACAAAACGTTGCATGTGCCTCCAACGTGAATTTCCATGCTCCATTCACACACATGCTAACCACATCTCGTGCATTCAACACGGTGTCCACGCCTCCAATTCCCTTCCATCACGTCCAATAAATTATGGTCGCGTACCTCGCTGAGCAATATGCAGCTTGGTATGAGCGCTTGCGCAATGCCCGAGCGAGGCGCTCAAAATAACGTATGCAAGTAAGACAATGTCATGGGAATTTATAGCAACCTTAATTCGACAAACTCCACCGACAACACTCGTTGTAGGAAGCTCGGGTCTAGTCATACCGAATGATGGCTAATTGTTTGCTTCGTGGCTCTGCTTCATTTGGGTGGTATCTGCGCGTCCTCGAGCTTGACGTGGTGAGAGGGGCTCGTGTTATCGACTGGCTTGTGCTTATTATCATAATGTATCTCCAGACTCTTGTGGAGGAGTGCATTACCCCGCAAGGTCTGCGTGCGGGAGGACAAGTTATGTTGTTGCCCCACGAATTGCTGACCTTTTACGTATGAAAAGCCAAGTCCCTTTCAATCGTGGAGCGGCACTCGTGACACTAGTTTATTCCTAAGTATGCGAGTTTTTGCTCATTGTATTCTCAGCGTTGCATCTCGCTCCCAACCCCTCTCCTCAGTCCGCTCACGTCATGGTAGCCAATTGGAAGGCATGCAATAACAAACGGCCGCGGCAATGAAGTAATCACAAGCACATAGAAAAATACACGGCTACACAATCGCGACCATTTCCATCGCACGATGTGCATTTAGTAGGCCGGCACGGAACATGATACTTGTAGCCATTGATTCGCAATTAAAATTGAATTACAACATGTCAAGGTGCAGCCAGGGATTCGCATATCATTACAAGTTCCATCCCATGTAAGCCATTGCTCATTTGTACTGTGGGTTTTTGGCAGTCTCCTCGGGGCGACCGTAGTTGACGACAGCGTGGTCCCAACCCAGCGCGTCCCACACTCGGGCCATGTGTTTGGGCAACGGCGCGGTGACCGCGAGGCTGGGGGTCCCCCGCGCGTATTTGACCACCGTACTACGCGCATGAAGGAAGAGGTTACCGTCCGCGTTCTCGTTAGATCCCAGCAACCCCAGCCCCAACCGTGAGAACGCCTCTGCTACCGCTGCGCTTGGCTCCAGGGAGCCGTGCTTGCGATCGCCGATGATGGGACACCTGAAACACACATTATGTCAAGCACACTCATACACACACATACAAAGACGCATGCACTCGCTCACACAGTTGCCCACTCACTTACACACTTACACACACACACATTGAATCTTTGTATTTCTGTAATCACACACACACACACACACACACACACACACACACACACACACACACGCACGCACGCACGCACACACACACACACACGCGCGCGCGCAAAATTGTTCCACAGAGGCTCAATCAATTTATTGATCAATAGACGGTGTACTCCTTGCTGCATGCCCCGACACCTGCAACACCTACAATACCTACATGGAGGGGGCGAGGGGGGTGTCACCGCAGGACGCGAGCGCAAAGGGGTCGTAGTTGCACGTTTCTGAGGGTCTGCGGACGGAGCTCCAACCACATCAGTCCATCCACCACCGCTTTCACCCTGAATGCCGACCACATGACAGCCACGAACAATGTTCATTCCCAATAACGAAAAGCCATTTCACGCAATGGCACCCCCCGGCCCGCACTCGCACATGGCCACACCCATGAACCTTTCACATTTAAAGGTGCAGGACATGTACGCCAACGTGCACGAGTGTGTGTATTATTGTGCGCGTACTTGACCGTGGGTGCGTGCGTGCATGCAAAAAAGATAATCATCACTAATTTTGCGCGTAACTGGTTTGTAAATTTGTAGTTGACTTTTCTGCAGTGTTTTGAAAATGTGAGGGGGAGAGAGGTAGAGCGGGTGTATAACAAGGCCTTACCTGCAGTCTGCGCGGGTGCTCACTTTCCCCTTGTCCGTCATGTATTGCATGGCGAGGGGGAAGCCGCGCTTGATTGTGGCGGTGTCGACGGCGGAGGCGTCCAACAGCGCCCAAAACATTTGCTTTACCTCCCTCGGCCGCAGCTGCGACAAAAACAGTGGGGCGAGCGAGGCCGCGACGACCGTCAGCCTTTCATCGAACGACACCCTCTTTTCTTTTAGGCGCATCAGCACGGCGCGAAGGGGCGGCTTGACACTCAATCAGCTCTCAGTGGACAATTTCCATCAAACTATCAATAATAGTAAACAAATGCAGAAAAATAGCTCATCAAAAAATGAGTTAATGGGTGGACGGATGAGTTGTCAATGGGGGTAACGACTGGAATGAGGAGCTTCACGACATACGAACCCAGCGAAAAGTGCAGGAACGACCGGAGGTTAGTGAATCACTCCGTGAGCCAGAAGAAAGGATGGCGGGACTAGAGAAAAAAACATTTGGAAAACACTATTAATAAAATACTCAATAAATATTTTTTGTACACTTTTCATCAAAGGTGTAATAATCTGGCGGTGACGGAGGTAACCATTTTAATGTCGCCGTTTCCTGAGGATCCTTGGGACGTCGACCTTCTCCGCTATCAAGGCCGCACGAAAGGAACGGGTCTCATAAATCAATCGACGAATGATTGGACCGCTGATCGAGCGGAGGACGAATGTGCGCATTGACGAGTGAGGGAAAGGCGGTGTTATGGCGGGGGGGTGCGGGGAGGGCGAGGGTGGGGGGCTGGACGGACGCGATGCGGAACGGACGAGGCTCCAAACGAATGTGTTCGCGCGAGAATGAAGGAGTGAGTGAACGGATAGGGGCATGAAAGAACGGACAAAGGAATTGGTCAAGCTCAGCCAAGGGGGGTGTACGCTTACAAATGCGTGGGAGACAAAAGGGCAACGAACTCGTCAAAAGTCGACGAGTGAACACAGCCTGGAAGAATGTTGGAGCGAACAGGTAAACGAGTCCCACGAATTAACGAAGAATGCGGACTAAATAACTGGGATAGTGGATGGGTGACTGAGTGATAATATTGTATGCAGGCGGGGACCCACCAAGCTATCATCAACAACATGAAAGACAGCAGAAAGGGGGGGGGGGAAGGGAGAGGCGTGTTAACATTCCTTCGCCCACTCCGTTGAAGAGTCCCATCCAAGCATATGTATAAATCAGCCAGACAAGCAGGTGGACAGCAAATGAATGGTTGGGCGGGTGCGTCAATGACATGAGTTGTTGTTGCGTGAATGGGAAACGACTGGTAAACACGTGACTCGTGCAGAGGAAAGGAGGAATGACCACGCGAAAGGAATTTACGATGCGAAGGATTCAGAATTGAGAGGTGATTGAACGGAGGGTGAGTGACTGGGCAGTTGGTCGAGCAGAGGGCCAAACGACAGGTGGGTGAGGCAAGATAATGTGGGGGGAGGGTGGGGGGGGGGGGGGGGGGGGGGGGGGGGGGGGAGAGGCGTGTTAACATTCCTTCGCCCACTCAGTTGACGAGTCCCATCCAAGCATATGCATAAATTAGCCAGACAAGCAGGTAGACAGCAAATGAATGGTTGGGCGGGTGCGTCAATGAAATGAGTTGTTGTTGAGTGAATGGGAAACGACTGTTAAACATGTGACTCGTGTAGAGGAATGGAGAAATGACCACGCGAAAGGAATTTACGATGCGAAGAATTCATTTACGTAGGGTGAGTGACTGAGCAGTTGATCGAGCAGAGGGCCAAACGACAGATGGGTGAGGCAAGATAATGTGGGTGGATGAAAAGTGAAGATGGGCGGCTGAACGGACGTGGGGCAGAATGGACGAGGGGCCAGGGGAATGTGTTCACGAGGGAATGGATGAGTCGATGGGCGGATCGAGGAACGAAAGAGCGGGCGATGGAATGGGTCGAGCAAAGCCAACGCGAGGTTCAATTACGAACGTCGCGAAGGCAGGGGCAACGAAGTGGTCACACGTCGCCATGGTTCAGCTCGGAGTATTTGAAATATTGTCCGTTTCCTCTTGTGTTACGATTCAAAAAAATTAATTATGCGTAAAAGCATGTTCATTGGGAGACAAACAGACACTCAAGGAAGGGATGAAGCAAAGGGAGGGGGGGAGGGGGAAGGAGAGAGGAAGAAAAGGGATGGAGCGAAGGGTGGCTGGTGTAATGCGTGGCGTGTGCTATAATGCATATAAATGCATAAAATCTGTAAATGAGAACAAAATTAATAAATGCATTAATGAGTGGTAAGGTAACATGCAGAGGGGACCCACCAACCTGTCAACTAACAAACAGACACGCAAGAAGAATAGGAAGCAAGGAAGGAAGGGATTAAGCAAAGGACAGGTGGTGTGGTCCTTGGCGGGGCCAACTCACATGCGGAACGGGCGTCTGCGTCGCGGGCGGCGGCTTCCCTCCAAACTCGGCAGCATACAGCGCGTGCATCTGTTCATTCTTAGATAGGACGAGGACGCCGCTGGCGGCGGTGAGCAGATCATGGACGGGCGCCAGAAACTGCCCCGCGCGCAGTCCCAACGCTCGCGGAGAATATACCGACGTCACGCTCATCCGCCCCGCGCCCTCCCCGCCAGCCACCATGGGCAGCCCCGGCGGTTTATTCACCACGATGAGGTCACGCTCCGCGTACAGAACGGTGTCTTTGGGACGGAAACCCGTGGGTTGCGTTGGCTGGTGGCTGCGCGAGGGAGGCAACAGCGGTGCTCTACCAACTTTCTCTCTCGCCTCTTTGCGATGCATCCCCCCTTCGCCGCCCTCCTTCCACACCTCGACCCTCTCGCCCTCACCAAACTCGTCCACCCCGCTGGTGTGCGCCAGCACCGCGGCTCGAGGCACAAACACGCGCTCGCCTGCGTTTACGGTAGCAAAACATTTATGAAATAAAAAAAAACAGCGAAGAAATGGGAATGAGGAACAGTGAGTGAGTGGGGAGGTGAGGGCAGTGCACCCGGCTGCAGAGTGTCCCCTGCCTTCACTCGCCTGACCTTGACCCCTGTGCTGTCCAGAACTCTCACCTGCACGCCCCGCATGTGAAAGGGAATAGTGACGTTCATAAATTTTAATATCATCACCAATGAAAAAAGGCGCAGGGTGAATGTAACGTCGGAGGTGGTGGGGAACGCGCCTGCTTCTTGCGGAACAGCTTGTGGATGATGCCCCGTGAGAGCTCCGGGCCACGGCGGTACAGCCACATCATGGCTGCGTGGAAGGCAGGCGAGGAGGTGGAATGTGTTAATAGAAGAGGAAAATTCGATGAATGTGGGATGAATTGAAGGCAGCAGAGGAGGCGCATGACAGCAGACGAGGCCCTCATACAGCATCACTAGTCTAGTTAATGCCTAATCTACCACCTGACAAAGTATCTCACCCGCCCGCTGCCTCCAGGGCCAAGCCGAAACTATCCCAAGACTGTATCCCTGAAAAACGTATAAATCCGATAATCAAGATTCAATTTCCATGGCTTTTGAGTCGAACACTATGACTCGCTCACCTGCAGCGTCATCAGCTCAAGAGCGATGCCGATTTCGTTAAGATTTGAAAATTTGGAGGAAAGGGGGAGGAAGAAGGGGGAGGAGTGGGGGGAGGGCTGTGTTCGCGGGCACCTGTGGGGCTCTGACTGTCGGGCAGCGGTTGCACTGGCGGAGTGGGTGCGTAGTTACTGAGCCACAGCGGCGTCCGGGCAGCGGTCAGCTTTGCCGCACGCCGGACCTCCTGCCGCGCAGCCACGACCGCAAAGCAGCGGGTGGAGGGGACTGTCGGGGTGGATAGCGGGCCAGCGCCAAGGCCGCTCACGGCCCGCGCCAACATCGTTGTCGACGTTGTTCTCGTCGCTGGCGAAATAGTCGCCGACGATCTCGAGATTGACTCGGCGGCGGCTGACGAGGGGAGGAAGGCCAGCGTGGCGCGGAGGCGAGACAGCGATCGTGCAGATAAGGACACCATGGCGGATGGGAGGCTATTCTCTGTCCGGTCTCGGCGTGTGAGGGACGGCGGAGGGCGCGTGGTTGCGGGAAGAGTGCGGGACGGCGGTCGGCGCGGCGGCTGACATCAAAATCAAATCAGGAGTGCATTTTTCATACGTCACCTGATACCAACTTAAGGTTGTTATTATTTGGCGGTGGCCCTCAAGTCAGTACAGAGCTTAAGGCCTGTTCTTAAGTAAACATTCCACCATCCGCTGAAGACGGAATGTTCGGCCCTCACATTCTTATTATTAGATTACCTGCTGAGCTATTTCCTTGTCAGCATTGTCAAGTATTACTACTCTTTGTATATAGATAATGTCAGTAAAGTTATTGTAAAAAGCACAGGACGTCCTGCGATGGGAGGTGCCCAGGTACAATTATACTCTTTATGCTTTTATTAGGGATGTCGTTATTATACTATCTTTACATCGCGATACGCTGCACAACCAAGAACAGGCAAAGATAATGATAAATGTAAAAATCGTCACATACCCGTACTAGCCTGGGATACTGGCGGGATAGCCGCCGCGACGGCCGCCGATCGCGTGTGGCAAAGGTCGGCGGCGGCCGCCTTTCTGTCGACACAAACTGGGCGCGCTCTCGACGAACCCAACACTCTCGCCACCTTACTGAGAGTGGCCGCCTTTCCGTCGACACAACTCAGCCGCGCTCTCGTCGAACCCTTTACTCTCGCCACCTTACTGAGAGTGGCCGCCTTTCCGTTGACACAACTCAGCCGCGCTCTCGTCGAACCCATCACTCTCGCCACCTTACTGAGAGTTACTGTACGTCACTTCACCCCCCGACTGTTACTGCTTCTCTAAGTAAGCACTTTTCGCGTCGGAATGGCGGGCCCCAAGGCGATGGGGAATAAGAAGCCGAGCGCGGAGGTGTTACTGGCGAGGAAGGCGGCGGCTGCGGCGGCGAATAAGGCCAAGTCCGCGAGTCAAGGCGGAAAGGGCGGCGGGAAGAAGCCTCCCCCGAAAAGCAAAGCCGCACCCTCGACGGATAATGATACCAAGACGAAATTTACTGGCAACAAACGACCCCGCGAGGAGGGCTCCGCTCCTGGTCATGCTCCGCTAACAAGGTGCCGCCTCGTCTGTCTTCAGCATGGCCTCGTGCAAGAATAGCGGCAAGGATGAGTTGCTTAAATGATTAATGCACCCATTTATTCCGTAAACTGAAATGTTCGTCTTCCGTCCTTGCCGCTTAGCAAGGAGAAAAAGGAGGCGGTGCGTGCAAAGAAGATGGAAACGAAGCCCAACTTTGCGACCGTCCAGGTGCGACTTCCGGTGGTAGAGTGACAACGGGTGCTCGGGTCGAAATTATTAAGAGGGATTGTCTGACGAGAAACTCTGAACTCGGCTCGGTGGCGTCGGTGACGATACCCTTCAGCTTAACATAATTGTGTGACTTGTCGTCGTGCAGGAGATCACCATGATGTGGGAGAAGATGCGGCCGGCGGAGGTGGCGGAGGCAGAGAAGCGGAAGACGGTGAAGGACATCATGGAGAAGGTGCGGCGGCGTGTAAACCCTAAAAAGGAAATATGAAAAGAAGTAGATAAAAATTGTTTTTCAATTAGGTCACACTCGCATACACGGCCACATTAGCCGCAGATTGAAGAACTCCAGGGCGCGCTCTCCCACGCGCCCGGGGGTCATGGTTCTGCGCACATCGACCTCTCTCTCGAGGGCGCCTCCCATAATTAAGCAGCCCGCAGCCAATTTTCTCTGCTCGCCTGTCAAAACGGACGGCCACAGCTTTCCCAACCCACCTCTGCTCATCTCCCCGCACCCACCCACCATTTCCCCCCACCCCCACTCACCTGTGCCCCCCTCCGCTCTGTTTATCAGGTGGCGGGCCGTATCCCTACCCTGGCAATGTCCCACACCGCCTCGCGCGTCATTCAGGCGTGCGTCAAACATGGCGACGCAAAGGTAATCCCTCCCTTTTGGTTACCGCCGCCCTGTCACAGTTTGTATTCGTTTCCAAGTTACTGGTTTTGATTGGAGAAGGCAGTGCGTATGGGCGGTTGGGTCTCTTGTGGCTCTGATGGCATTGCTTATTATATGTGTGTGTGATGTGCTGTGGCTGTGAGGACAGGTGAGGGCAGCCGTCTTGGGAGAAGTAAAGGGGCGGCTGCTAGAAATGTCGAAGAGCTCATACGGGAACTTTGTGGTGCGTAAGCTCATAAACCTGGCGCCAAGGGGCGACTTTAAAGGTGAGGAGAAAAGGGATCCCTTCTCAGCCCCCTGATCACCCTTATGTAAGATAGACTCAATGCGGTATATGCTAATTTGGGAGGCGAAGCTTATAGAGTTGGAGATATGCCTGTAATATTTACTGTTGCTTTCTACCGTTCGTTATGCATAGGGCTTATTACTTGGGCGCTGTGCACGCTATGTGTGTGGGTGTGAGATTGCGCTGCTGTGTTTGGGAATGTTTGGGGTGGCTGCCGCCAGTGATGTCTGACAATACTGCGTTATCTTCCTGAAGCGCACGCACACGTGTGTGCGCTCAAGTGTTGACACCCAACCGTCCTGAGGCAGTAGTGACCCCCACTCTCCCTCTTACATCTAGACTCTTTCGGCAGCATGCAAACTGAAGATGGCAGGGCATCTGTTTATTGTCCTGCATCACTGTAAGGAAAAGAATATGTGTGTGTGTGTGTGTGTGTGCCAGCCGTTGTGTTGCGGTGTTGGTTTTATTTTGTTTTCTGTGAATGTGAGTGGCCGCCAGTGATGTCTGACAATACTGCGTTATCTTCCTGAAGCGCACGCACACGTGTGTGCGCTCAAGTGTTGACACCCAATCGTCCTGAGGCATCAGGAACTCCTGCTCTCTACCGTTACAGTCGTACTTGTTTGGGTTGTGTGTTACCTGATGATGGAAAGTCGTATCATTTCCCCCGCATGTTCCTGTCAGAGATCGAGACGGTGTGTGTGTGTGTGTCCGTCTTCTCACACGGAATGTGTATGGGTATGTATACATGTGTTTCGGGAACGTGTTGGGTGATTTTATGCGCATGTGTGTTTGCGCGCTTACTGCTTGTTTGGTGCACCGTTTGTGTGCAGAGATCCAGAAGGCCTTCAAGGGGCGGATACCGGAGCTGATGCGCCACCCGTGCGGCTCTGCCGTCGTGATCGACCTTTTTGCGGCAGCCTCCACCGAGCAGCGCAACCGAATGGCCGCCGAGTTTTATGGGCGCGAGTTTCAGCTGTTTGACGCGAAGGAGGGCGACAAGGTGCACAGCTTGACGGAGAAGATGTCGGGGATGACGGCGACGCAGCGGAAGGCGACGCTGCAGCACCTCACCATCCAGCTGAGCCCCATCATGGAGAAGGGGCTGCTGGACTCGGAGCTGGTGCACCGGTGGGTCTCCTTTGCCCCCCTCTCTATGAAAATATGTATAATTTAAATTTATTAATTGAGTGAATGATATGATGTAATGAATTTAATTGAATTAGGCGATAAACTGACTGCGTAGTTAGGGGATGTGGAACATCCGACTATGTGGGTGCAAGGAAGGGAGTGCACATGCGGGAGTCATGGTGACTTGAGCGGCGGTGGCCATGAGGACTGGGGATTGAAAAGTATGAGTGGTCGCTTACAAAAGATATGTTAAATCTAAAGTTATATAAGAATATGTTTTGTAAACAATACAATTTTTTGTTGAAACACGACTATCATATGGTAAGCTTTTTTGGACAGAACCTTCGACATTGCTGTGTGCGGACCAGAGGACCGCATTGGTGTGGGATTTTTGTGTCTTATTGGGTTTGATTTGAAGTGAAGCGAACGAAGGGCATGATTTATGGGTTTTGGTTAGTAGGTTTTGTTAAACCCTATGCGACGGCGGGGCTCCGGTGATGTGCACACAACTGCGTTATCTTCCTGAAGCCGCCTGCCCAACGGGCAAGCGGCCCCAGTGTTGACAACAAACCGTTCTGAGGCGCCCCCCGTCACTCCCCCTTTTTAGGGCTTCCCCATAAACAAGGGTTTACCTCCAGGTTTAGGGCAATCATTCCCCTCTGGCTCTCTGCTCACGGGTGTTTGGGGTGTGCCATGGCAGGCTGGTGTGGGAGTACATCGAGAACAGCAGCGAGGTGACCATGGCGGAGGTGGTGGACAACCTGTGCGGCCCTTTTCTGCTGCGGATGGTGCACACGCGCGACGGGGCGCGCGCGTCGTGCGCCGTGCTGCGCGCCGCGGGCGCCAAGGACCGCAAAAAGGTGGTGAAGGCGATGAAGGAGAACGTGGAGCGGCTGGCCAGCGACGAGTACGCCCACGTCGTCCTCATATGCGCCCTCGGCGTCGTCGACGACACCGCACTGCTGCGAAAGATGATCGTCGCGCCGCTCCAGGTGCGAAACCCTAATTTAGCATATATGTATTTGCAATAAATACTCAATCACCGTTTTTGTTCATTCGTTGTGTATATGGGGGGATTGCGAATGGCTGAGGAAGGGGGGCACACCGTTTTACGACCCCAAAACCAGCGTTTGATCAGAAACTAAGTCTGAATTGTGTTGTTCTATAGCTTGAAACCCTAATTCTAAACCGCGTCTGCGAATTCGACCAAAACTAATTGCGTAGTGAACATACATATTTTAATCAGTATATGCGCTATCAAGATTTGTGGGTGCGACGGGGAGTCAGTTGCATGCGACGCGACGCGAAGCACCCTGCTCGTTTTTTTTTACCCCTCACTGTCCAAAAGTCGAGGTTTATGGTTTTAGAAGGAACAGGCCACTTCGCAGCTGCTGAGTTCACGGGCGCTGCTCACAGACAGACACCACGCGTCTGGAGTTGGTGGTGCATGCTGGTTGCAGCTGATGTGCATGTTACAGGGAAGGGCGGTGTCGCGGGATACCCCTTCCGTTAGCATGCGAAGCCACAAATCCATTCACCACTTGTTGTGTCCCTGATTTTTGGAAAGACGTGTGTGAGTTTTGGCTTACGATCAGGACAGTCAACCCCGTACCCCTCTAGTCTCTTTCTCTCATTCCCTTTCTCTCCACCTCCTTCACTCCCAGCTAACCCTGCCTCCCCACCTTTTGCATGAAACGC
Source organism: Tetraselmis chui (assembly GCA_026401115.1). NCBI lineage: Eukaryota > Viridiplantae > Chlorophyta > Chlorodendrophyceae > Chlorodendrales > Chlorodendraceae > Tetraselmis > Tetraselmis chui. The sequence goes on from JAPMLY010000467.1 coordinate 130,379, forward strand.
AGGCGATGATGCCCGGGCTGCTGGAGAACAAGTACGGCCGCCGCGTCCTCCTCCACCTCCTCGCGCCCTTCAATAACCGCTACCTCCCCCTCGAGTACCAGGATTGGGTGCGCCCCAACACCGCCCCCTCCGCCGGCGAGAACGGCGGTAATGGTGATGCTGCTGCTGGGAAGGCGACGAGTCTCAAGGATCCGACGCTGAGGCGGCGGGAGGTGTTGGGCGCGGGGAAGGGTAGTCTGGGAGCTCAGCTGGTGGCCGAGGTGGAGGCGGACCTGCGCCGCCTGCTGTGCAGCTTCACCGCCACCGACTGCGTCCTCGAGGTGTGTGATTGTGTGTGGTTGGTCTGCGACCGTGTGCTTGTGTGTTTGTTGTATTTTGATGGTGTGTGTGTGTGTGTGTGTGTGGTCACATGCAAGTGTAGTCTGTGGTGGAGGTGTCTATATGTTTGTGTTTGTAATTGTGCTTCTGTGTTTGTGTGTATATTTGTGTGTACATTTGACTTGTGTTTGTGTTTGTGTACGTATGTGTATGGTTATGTTTATATGTGTATGTGACTGTGTGGCAAGCTGGCACTGATTCTTCTTCCGCTCGGCCGTGCGCTGGTCAGGTGGCGCGCGGTGGGTCGGACGGGCTGCTGGCGGAGTCGGAAGGTGAGGGAGTGGCGCGGGTGCAGGCAGCCATCGCCCAACTCGCCGCGGAAGAGCGCTCCGCGGCACCCACGACAACAGGGGAGGATGGCGACAGCGACGCGGGCCCATCTCACGTGCTGCTGCACTACGTCTCCAGCCGCACCCTGCGTCGTCTGTTGCTGTGCGGTGGCGAGGGCAGCGCCGCGTGTGCGGTCGCGGTATGGGAGGGCGCGGTTAGGGGGCGCTGCGCGTCGTGGTACGGCAGCCACGCGGATAAGGTGCTCGCGGCGCTCACGCACTGCGGGGACGCGGGGGTTGCGGCGGCGGCGACGGCGGAGCTGACTCCGCTGGTGGAGGGGGGGGATGTGGAAGGGTGGGCGGCCTCGCACGGCCTCAACAGTAAGCCCAAGTAAGGGTTCGCATGTAATATAACCTAGAAACCCTAATACTTTGTAAGAAACCCGTAACATGTCGGATGCGATTACCCAGCTCGAGTGGGCGATGTATAATGAAGCATGGGCCGCCGCGATTTTGATTTACTGGGTGGAAAGCCTCCTGTCTGGCCGGAAACCCTGAATATGTGGCTGAGGGGGGGAGTGTTGGTGAGGAAGGGCAACGAGTAGAGCTCGAATTTCCGTCAGAAAGGTGCATGAGGATGGAGCTACCTGTGTCGCTACCATATCACCGCCGAAGGGGTTGCCAAGCCAGAGCTACGAGGCATGTGCGACTTGATAATTATGCTCTCGAGCGTGTGTGTGTCCGCGAGTTGTCTTAGTGTGTGTGGCGAGTATGTGTGCATGTGAAGGCTCGTCAAACCAAGGTTAAGTAGGGTTTAACCGAGGGGCGAGTTCGAACACTGCCGGGCATGTGTACTTGGGGTTATCGCGCCCGCACCCGTGCGGCACGCTCTTTCAAACAATCGCCGTGCTTGGTAGACGAAAAGAGTAACGGGCGCACAACGTAGGGCAATAGTCACTGTGAAGTGACTTGGGAGTTGAATCAGCAATACATTGATTTTTCTCGGTGTTATTATTGAGGCAAACATTTTCGATGCCATAATAAGCCATATATTCATCAAGTACCCGTACCGATAGACAGCTGCAATTAGACGAAAAGCGACGATGACACTGCGGTCGTCTCTCAAAATCATCAGATTGAAATCGAATTATTTAGGGTATTCAAGGCAAATCTCCCAAATCAAAAAATAGTCTCTCAAATCCATCCATCTGCTCCTTTAAATACAGAATATCATCGGTAAAAGCGGAGCGGGTCTGGTCAACATGCTGTCTAGCCCTTGGGTACTATCGCTAATGCTATCCAATGGTGGTCGATAGTACCAGGCTACTGGAAAAAGGGTATGCGTTATCGACCAACGAATATGGCACCCAAACGTCCGCAAAATCCACTCATCTTCAGGAATATTGCCCCTCTCACTGGTGTCTTTGTATTATTTTAGCATTATTATGTGTGAGCAGTTCGCACGAGGCCCGGGGAAGCGGCGGAACTGTCAACCCTGGCATCTTGGCAGAGGATCGATGGTTGAACATGCAGTTATATTATTTGTTCGAACTCTTGCCAACAACGCACGTGGCCAATCGAGCGCCCCAAATCACATGCATGGATAGCCCTCGACCCAAACATCGTCCCCAAGGTGATATATAGACAAGTAATTTAAGGCGCATGCGCGGGTAATGGCCGGAGTAAGATACGATGCCTCGGTGCTAGGGCCATCCACAATATACCGACAAGCAAGATAGTCGCCGCGGCTGCCCAGCGCGAGGCAAGACTTAGCATGAGTATCATTGTACATGACGTAGAGGTAGCCGAGAAAGCACATGCTGGTGGTATTCTATACCCCGCTAACATCGATGTGGCAAGTTCTCGTTTCGAATTAAGCGAATTAGCGGAAATGCGGCCGCAAATTACGTTGTTCCGGCATGCTATCCGTTACCGTCTCGGTAGAGTAGCCTCTATCACACGCCATACTAGAACATGCAACGACACCTAGTTTGCAAATAGACTAGCCTTCGTTATGGCGCTATATGCATGTCTTGCGTGACTGAGTTCGCGTAATCTACTCATCACGCGCTTTCTCTTGAACGTGTATGCGTGCCCCTTCCAATGAAGTATTGCACGTAACGCTGCCTTCCGTTGCGATGTTGATAGGAAATTAATCGAATATCCCGTACACTTCCCTTATTGGAAGGTTACATGGAGCATGAAAGGTTCGATATCCACCGTTGGTGCGGCAACATGTTGAGGTTTTGTACCTACCGTTGTCCTTATGATATACACTCTTCCCATAAAGTCCGTTACTAGTGAAATAGGGCCTTTTGCGTAGGGCGGGTGTTTACCATGTAGGGTTTTTAGGGTTTAACTGTACTTTAGCTCGTTGAAAAGGCGGACCGAAACTTGTGTTAACGGTAAGGCTAAGGGGGAAGCGGGGCACAAATGGGGCCCGTCACGGCTACGATATGACGTATTAGGGTTTGCGGCCCAACCCCGATTTCGGTGTATACCCTGATTCGGGCGCCCCGGAATTCGGATTTGCCACGCTTTGGCTCGTAAAAAATCCCGAAATGGGCGACACAGCATGCGGTTTTTATGATCCCAGCATGTTGTCCGCAAACATGGGAGCACGTGGGTGTGATGGCATGTGCCGTTAATATGCTTGACGTGGGTGGACTCGGGGCCGGAAAACCATAGCTTGGGAGGCTTAAAAAAGCCTAACTTCGCCGTACAATGTCCGATTCGAGCAAACTAAGTTGCAAGTGGAAGCCCTTCCCCCAAGTAAATATAAGTTTTCAAAGGCCGGTTTTCGCGTCAAATCCGCCGTCCGATGTCATCCAAGCCCCCGTACAGCCAAATAAAGCTTTTAGGGTTTCAAAATCTGCCACATTCGCCCGGGGCTAGCAACCCCTAGACAGGTGGTACCCGCATACCCGCTCCGCTAATACGCTCAACAATCAGCGCTCTATATTTCATCTATTCACGGCGTTGCCCATTTCATGCCCCATGATAGCATGGTGCCGTGCCCTTTGCCGCCGGCGAGATGAAGGCCCGTGCTAGGGTACTTTGAGAGCTCCCCGCCATTTTTCACGCCCGGCGATGCGCAAGTTTCTAAGGCCAACGATCCGCGCGCCAGGGTGCTTACACTCCAAGTCAACTGCCCCTCAAGCTTAATAGGCCCCCAGCCCGTGCTCCTTGGTGGTATTTCCGGGCACGTGGCAAGAAAAACCAGTGCACACGACATGCCATTCTCGGTGTCGCCGCTATGTAGACGGCCGGGCGCAACACAGTCGGCGGATATTAGTGCAATTGTGCAAACGTGCTGAGAACCCAGTGTCGAGTAGTCTCCCGGCTTGTCGCGACACTACGTGTGCCGAGCCACGCATAGAGGCGTGCATAACCTGCACATGCACGAATTTCGGCCCGCAAAATATGGGCCGAAAATCCAACGTGGGTGCCCACAATAATTGGGGCGTGCCGGTAAAGGTGCTCACGTCAGTGAACAACGCGCCGTGGTGTGCTATTCGAAAATCATTATTCTACCCCCCAATCGAGTTGCATGGCCATTGCGGCAGTGCGTGGCGGGTAATTAAATACGTGCCGCTAGTAACGGACTTTATGGGAAGAGTGTATATGATGTCCACAACGCGTGTTTGGCGCGGGCGGCTCATTTTCATAGATGGAGTGCATATTATCTTATCATCGAAGGAAGGCTAGTTTGTTACTATTGTCGCTACGACAGATAAGAAGCGACACCATTTGCTCTCGCTTATTTTGCTCCCGTCTAATAATATTCACCGCGAGTGTGCAACCATATTCACGTATTAAATACGTCCCTCGGAGAATTGCATGGTTGACGCGCCATGTCAATATAGCCTTCGTAAAATGTCTCCCGTCTTGGAACAGCTCCGGCGTGCACTACTACTCCCCCCTTCTCCCCCCTCACCCGTACATCGGCAATAGTGATGCGCCGTTCGTGAAAACACGAGGCTCTCGCGAGATGCACGTTTCACCATTACATTCATTGCCACGCAAAGTATCCTTGCACTATGCCATATCTATTTAGACAACTATGCTCAACATATCACATGCACAAATGTTAAGCTCTCTTGGCCCTGCCAACTATAGAAGTAAGGGCTAGACCGTGAACCTCCTAAATCCCACCTCTCCAAACCGCTTGGGGTGTTTTACCCCCCCCCCCCCCCCTCCGCGGGGAGTGTGTTTTGCGGGGTGGTTGTGGGTGTCAGCCATGGGCGTGTGCGGGTGCGGGAAGTGATGGTGCGGCGAGTGGTCGTGCGAGACTTGATGCGATAGATGAGAAGGAGGTGGTGCAGCCATTGAACAATGTGCATTGGAGTTGTGCGAGGATGCGTGTTGTGTCGAGTCGGGTTTTTTAGACGAGTTTGTCTTGAGGGTCGGTGCGGAGGGTGAGGAGAGAAGTGAGACTGCGGACGGTGAAGGTGTGAGGTGTTGTTGTTCGGCTCGTTACTACGGGGAGAAAATCGACATCGCTACATGGCCAGTGTTGGCGAATGGCATTGGCGAGAGGGGTGTGTTTATTGCGAATCATTTGTGATGTGTGGGAGAGGTTGTGGTCTGTGCAATATTTCCATTCCCCTATATGAATATTTTTAATCGAGGAGTATCTTCGTCGGCCGTTGGTGTGTCTGACGAATCGAGGTTCGAGAAGACGGATGAAGTCCGGCTTGTGGGCCGGGGGTCGCAGCTCGGGGGGGGGGGGGGGGGGGGGGGGGGGGGGATAGGATTTTATCATGTAGGATGGCGTGGAATGAGGTGAAGTGAGGGAGTCGGGTGAGATTCCTTCGTCGGCAACTACGAGACGGGTGGGAATGTGGGTGGGGTGAGGGGGTGGCAGTCAAAGGGGTTGCGGACAAGTGTGGCGGGTGAGAATGATTTGATGGGTTTGTCACCAAAGTCAGCTGTGATGGTCTCCCATCTTCCTTCGTTGCGGCGTCCCATGAGGGAGAGGAGTAGTTGTAGCCCACTTTTGTGGCGGTCCTTTCTAAGTCCGGACATGGAGGGACAAGTACCGGCCATGTGACCGTTTATGGTAAATTGAGCGCACATGGGACAACGTAGGGCGGGGTTGTGTGAGAAGAGCCGGGTATTGTGCACTATATTCTTGCTTGTGTGTGAATTGGATATTGGTGAATGATGTGTTGTGTTTTTTGTGGAAGGTGAAGTCCGCACCGTCCGCGGCGGCGCGGGCGAGGAGGGCGCAGGGTTTGGATGTTTGTGAGAGAGGTGTATGCGTGTATTTGACGTTGTATGTGTGTGTGCGTCAGTTTTGAGGTCAGTAGTGTACATGCATGGTGTGGCCGTATGGGTTCACCTAAAGTTTTGGTTGTGAGTGTGTAAGGCCATGTCTAGTGGCCCATCGACACTTATGAACCCGTGATGTAGGTCGTGTCGGGGGGTTGGCCGTCTGCGACTTGGTTAGCGAGGGTGTCTGCGAGGTCGTTGCCGATGGAGCAGTTATATGCGTCATTTTTTTCTAAGTGGGCCCGAATGCCTTACCCGCAGCGAGTCTTGAGAATGTGAGTGATTTAGTCAAGTGTGTCACTTCAACGCTACCGTTGTTTGACCTCGTGCGAGATAAGCGACGAGCCATCCATGTCTGAGAGTTTTTAAGGAGAGCGATAAATGGTCCCAAGGCAACATCTCCTTGACGGAAAATACTGAGGCTTCGAGAGAGGGGATGAGCTGGAGCCCCGCCCCGGCAACACAAGGAGCCTAGTATTGATGTACTTAAAATATTATCAAGGAACTGGCCCGGCCGTACGGGTAGTTGGATTGCACTATATAACCGATAAAGATTGATTTAACTACAGGTAGGATTTGGCCCTTTGGCCCTCGTGGATCGCTGGTGTCTTCACGTCGGCTGACGATAGGCCGTGAGTGGCCGCGTGGCAGCTTCACATCGTCTAGATGAGCTAGCTCGTATTCATCTGACATCCACATGAACCGCGCTGGCAAATATGAGTAAGGAAAGCGCTCATTTTTCCGAATTGTACATAGACACATGTCCATGCAGTCAGCTGAAATGGGAGTGTGCGTGATGTGTGTGTGTGTGTGTGTGTGTGTGTGTGTGTGTGTGTTAAGGCTAGGGATCAGCCATCGATGCATCGTCGATAGTATCATCATCACCTGGTGATAGTGCCATCGATGTGATAGGTTGCGTCATCGACATCGACACGATGGCAGTAGTGCTCGCATCAATGCCACCAATTATCAAAACAATTGTAAAATATTGATTATTTAAGCCCGATGTATCGATATATCGTCCCAAATATCGATACATCGGCGATAATATCGGTTTAAATTGCCATCGATGTCAGCATCTCAAACTATCAACGCCATCAACATCGACAATCCAAGATATCGATACCATCAACATCGACGTTGCAAAATATTATTACTATCAACATCGACAAAATTCACTTGATCGCTAGCCTTAGTGTGTGTGTGTGTGTGTGTGTGTGTGTGTGTGTGTGTATGTGTGTGTGTGTGTGTGTGTGTGTGTGTGTGTGTGTGTGTGTGTGCGGCCGAGGAAGTGTCTTTCACTTAAAGTCAAGCACATGCGCGCACGGCTATGCTTTGGCAGACAATAGGTACGGAAGTCATGGCACAATGTGGTTGTGACGGACAGCAAGTACTTTTGGCTGTCTAATAAGGGGCCCGGGGACAAGGAGTAGGTGCTTTTCGAGGATGAGCCGCCAACCAAGGTATCAGAGCAAAACTGTTTCAAAGTGCACGCATATGGTGGTGTTAGCAAGGATGAGAGGACACCTTTGTTTGTGACAGTGGAGAGCAGCGGCGTTCAGGCAAAGAGCAAGGGCGTAAATGGCGAGGTGTATCTCACCTTGTTTGAGGAGCACACGATACCCGCATGTGAGGCCTTGATGGCAAAGATACCTTTGGCCGAGGCGCTACATCGGTGGATTTTTCAGCAAAACAACGCTAAGGCTCATGCTTGCATGAAGGTTGGGAATTGGCTTTCGTGCTAACGCGGCTTTCAAGTGATGCAATAGCCTGCCAAAAGCCCTGACCTTAGTTGGATTGAAAACATATATGCGGGGTAATGTGTCGAGTAGATTACAAAAAGATCGGACATGTCACCACGCAATTTTGAGGCCGCAATACAACACGATTGGGATACATTTCCTTACTCTGCCCATTGCGCCGTGTTCAACTCCATCCCCAAACGGCTTAGGGAGTGCATAGCAAACGATGGAGGAACACCCCATCGTTTGGGGCAAATTTAGGGTTTCTGATAGGTTGGCATGCAAATCAACACAATTCTGAAAATTTGAGTTTTATCCAGCACTCCTCCACAAAGTCCGGACATGCATTATGTTAAACATAAACTAGTCAAGAACACGCTCCCCTCTCACCGCGTCAAGCACGACGATATCCGAGTACCATCCAATTGTAGGAGAGCCGAGAAGCAAGCAGTAAGTCGTCATCCGGGGTGGTTAAACCTCAGCTTAAAGCGGGTGTTGTCGGTGGAGTTCGTAAAATTAAGCCCATAAACTCCAAGGGAATTGTCTGAACTACACACGTCATTTTGAGCGCCACGCTTGGGCATTGCGCAATCGCTCATACCAAGCTGCATATTACTCTGTGTTCCACATGACCGTATTTTGGGGGGCTTCTTGGAGGGGGTTTGGAGGCGTGGGTGCCGTGTTCAATGCGCCAGGTTTGGTTTGCGGATGAGTGAATAGAGCACGGAAGCTCACGCCGTTGGCACGGATGATTGTTTTGGAAAGCAAGCGGGCAAAAAACGCACATGACGCAGGTTTGGATAAACACTGCACGCTGTAAACATGCGAGGGCGATTGGCTTAGGGGAGGGGCGAGATCCAACTTGGCCGTTAGGGGCGCATCACGTTGACGGTGGTGTTTGGAATGCTTGGGTATGTGCTTATGCCAACCACACACGCCCCACGCGTGGCACGCGTCGGGAATTAGGCTCGGAAGTCAGTAGGAATGAAGAATTGGTAAGCATATATCGACAAACCCCCCACAAATCGCCTCATGAGGTGAACCGAATTCGATGGGTGATGCTTGGCGTTGCAACTCAACTTTGCCGGAATAAGTTGTAAATAAAAGTAATTCACAAAAACATATTAGTGAGTGTTTGAACTCCGGAGTAGGTGCGTTCGATGCGCATTGAGATGACGCGCCCAACGGTAGTTGTTATGAAAGCTTTTACCATACATGATTAAGTTATGACCGTTTGAGGATTGTGGCCGAAAGCGGCTTGCCCTTGGATTGTGCGCATATCGGTGGTAAGTCTACATACGCGATTTCGTGCGTTTCCCCCACAGCGGCCTGCCCAACACCTCTTCCCTCCGTCGCCTATGCACTATATTTGCGCGACCGTCGTATCAGCATTCATATTGCGGCGTTGTGCGCCCGTTACTCTTTTCGTCTAACGAGCACGGCGATTGTTTGAATAAAGAGCGTGCCCCACGGGTGCGGGCGCAATAACCCCAAGTACACAAAAGCCCGGCAGTGCTCGAATTCGCCCCCCGCAGTTATCGGCGCATTCCATCTTGGGCGCCAAAGCATTGCCTTGGATTTAGGAAGATTTGTCAATAAAATCGACGCATGATTACATTTTTAATTTGTGAAGGTGCGAAATCTTGTCCGGACTTTTGTGGAGGAGTGTAGTTCTGATGATTTTTCTTATCAAGGATGAGAGCGAGAAATAGCGACTAGTCTTAGGGCGCCATCTCCTTCACTGAGAATACTGAGGCTTTGCGTTTGGGGACCAAGCCGGTCCGCCGGCAACATGTGTGGTACAGGTACTGATCGACTTAAAACAAGACCAAGGTACAGGCCCAGTACGGGTAGTTAGAATGCACAATATAACCGCGAAAAAGATTGATTTAACTACACATCATCATCAACAACATCATCCTCGTCGGTCGGAGGACCTCGTCGGCGGAGGACCTCGTCGGAGCTCAGGCAGGTTGCCCCCGCCTGCTCCTTACCCTCCCTCCCTCCTCCGTGTTCGTAGCGGGGAGGCTGGGGAGGGGGTGGCTCTACGTGTTTTGTAGCGATCAACGCTGCTCCCGGGGCCTCGTTATGGCCGACGACCGGGCCATTGACCGGCCTTCGCGTCTTGCTCCCGGGCCGTCCCGACTAGCTTCCCCTTCTCCTCTTCCCCCTTTCGCCCGGTCCTCCGCGTCTGGACCTCCCCGTCGCGATTCTGCTGCTCGTCGGGCCCGTGCTACGGTCCGTGCGTCGTCTGTTGTCCCCCCCCCCCCCCCGCATCCCTTGTCGGTACCTCCGCATCGGGGCGCTGCGCTACTCCTCGTCACAATGCGCGACGCCCTCTTCGCTCTGCTTTGTCTCTACCCCCCCTCGGTGGCTCTTGGGCATCTGTCGTGCGCGCCACTTGCGCCGTCCGTCGCCCGCTTACGAGTCGGTCGGAAAAACCTGCTCCTCTGCGGCGAGCTGCTAGGGCTACCGCTGGTGGGCGGCGGGCTGCCCCTGCCGCCGGTGGTTCGAGGGAGGCTGCCGATGCCTTTCAGCGTAGAGTTGCTACCGCTGTTGCTGCAGCAGCCGCCTGCCATAGAGACGCTGGTAGTGTTGGTACCGACGTTGCTGCTGCTGCTGGTGCTGCTGTTGGGGCTGGTCGGCGCACAGCTGCTGCTGCTTTTGCTGCTGCAGCCGGCGGAAGTAGAGACACTGGTAGTGTTGGTTCCGCCGTTGCTGCTACTGCTGCTGTTGCTGCTGCTGGTGGTGCTGGTCGGCGCGCGGCTGCTGCTGCTGTTGCTGCAGCAGCTGCCGGACATATAGACACTTGTAGTGCTGGTGCCGCTGTTGTTGTTGTTGATGCTGCTGCTGCTGCGGAGAGTGGTGCTGGTCGGCGCACGGCTGCTGCTGCTGTTGCTGCAGCAGCCGGCGAACGTAGAGACACTGGTAGTGTTGGTTCCGCCGTTGTTGTTGCTGCTGCTGATGGAGGTGGTGCTGGTCGGCGCACGGCTACTGCTGCTGTTGCTTCAAGAGCTGCCGGACATAGAGACACTGGTAGTGCTGGTGCCGCCGTTGCTGCTGCTGCTGCTGCTGCTGAGGGTGGTGCTGGTCGGCGCACAGCTGCTACTGATGTTGCTGGTGGTGGTGGTGGTGCTAGTCGGCGCACGGCTGCTGCTGCTGTTGTTGCAGCAGCTGCCGGACATAGAGACACTTGTAGTGTTGGTTCCGCCGTTGCTGCTGCTGCTGCTGCTGCTGCTGAGGGTGGTGCTGGTCGGCGCACGGCTGCTGCTGCTGTTGCTGCAGCAGCCGGCGGACGTAGAGACACTGGTAGTGCTGGTGCCGCCATTGCTGTTGCTGCTCCTGCTGCTGGTGGTGGTGCTGGTCGACGTACGGCTGCTGATACTGTTGCTGCTGCAGCTGCCGGACATAGCGACACTTGTAGTGCTGGTGCCGCCGTTGCTGTTGCTGCTGCTGCTGCTGCTGCTGTTGGGGATGGTCGGCACACGGCTGCTGCTGCTGCTGCTGCAGCAGCCGGCGGACGTCGAGATACTGGTCGGGTTGGTGCTGCTGTTGTTGTTGCTGGTGCTGGTGCCGTTCGGCGCACAGATGCCGTTGTTGTTGCTGCAGCAACCGGCGGACGTGGAGACATTGGTAGTGCTGGTGCCGCCGTTGCTGGTGGTGGTGCTGCTGGTCGGCGCATGGCTGCTGCTGCTGTTGCTGCATCAGCCGGCGGACGTCGAGATACTGGTCGTGTTGGTGCCGCCGTCGCTGTTGCTGGTGGTGGTGTTGCTGGTGCCGGTCGGCGCACAACTGCTGCTGCTCCAGCAGCCGGCGGACGTCGAGATAATGGTCGTGCTGTCGCCGCCGTTGCTCCTGCTGCTTCTGCTGCGGCTGTTGGTCGGCGGTCGACTGTTGCTGGTGAGAATGGCGTGTGCAAAGCCGCATCTAGGGGTGTTGGTGTTACTGGTGTTGCTACGGAGGGTGCAGGTGCTCATACTGCTACACGTGGTGGTGCTGGCTGGAGTGCGGAGAGTGCCGTTCCTACTAGAGATCAGCGCGCTGCTGCTGATGTGCGGAGGGCTACAACTTGGGGTGTTGTTACTGCTGCTACTGCTGCTGGTAGTGCCGCTGCTGCCGGTAGTGAAGGTACTACATGTGGTGGTCCTGATGGGCAAAGAGCTTGCTATGTTGCTGCCGGAGACCCCTTGGCACCTGTTGGTGGTGGTTGGCGCTCAGCCGTTGCCACCAGCGTCCATGAGCAGAGGACTGCGGTGAGTGGTGCTGCATCTGCTGCAACTGCTACATCTATGGGACTTGCGGCCGCCGGAGCTCGCTCGCGCCGGGCTGCTAGTGTTGGTGATGGTGCTTGTGGGCGCAGACATGTGGCTGGTGGCAGGGCCGCTGGTGGTGCTTCTGCACGTGCATGTGCTGACCCGCGCCCGGTTGCTGCGGCATGGGCTGTTGGACAGAGAGATCCAGCAGGTGATGGCGTTGCTAGTGGTGCTCCCGCAAGTGCCGGTCAGCGACTCGCCGATGCTGCCACAGCCCGTGGGCAGAGGATTGACAGCGGTGCCGGTTCTGCAGCTATTGGTGCCAATGGGCAGAGTGCTTCTGCTGCCGGGCGGAGGGCTGGAGCTGGTTGGCGGCGAGATGATGTTGTTGGAAGCTGGCGAGATGCGGTTGCTGCAGTTGGTGCCCATGCTGGAGCTTTAGGGTCGGAACCGGGCCTAAGTGCATCGGGTGTTCTATCTCCGTCGCGGGGGGAATGTTACACTTGCGCTCCGTGTGGCATGCGGTTTGCTGGGCGTAAATGGCGCTCTAATTTCGCCAGACACACGAACAAGTTCATAACTGGCAATGGCCCCTCTACTTCCGCACACCGTCGCCAAGCTCGCCACCTTGCGACCTCCTCTCCGGCCTTGTTTTCCCTTTGTGCCTCGGGCGACCACCTTCTATCTGCCACCCAAGCTCGCCCTCTTACCGCTCCATGCCTACACGGTGTGGCTGCTCCCGTTTCTCCAATGTTGCCCCACGACTATGTTGGCAGCTCCCGGCCGCCGCTCACTGGATCACGCCCCCTCCGAATGGCTGTCACCCCTCCCCCCCCTGCTTGGGGTGGCCTCCCCCCCTTGGCTCCACTCCCTCCCCCACCCCGGGCCGAACCGGAGCTTACCCCCCTCACTCCCCCCCCTACACATGATGGACCCCCGATACCTCATGGACAACCTTTTATGCCCTCATCTGCAGCTGCACTCCGCCGAGAGGCTGCTCTCCGATCCCCCCCTCGGGCCGCTACTCCTGCCTCATGGTGCTCCGACAACGACCCGGTCGCTTGTCTACTTGAGTTCATACCTATCACTGCGGCCCGAGGGGTTTGTGCGACAGCGAGAGACGACCTACGTTCTGCCCTACAAGACACCCTCGAATATGCGACCTCCCTTCCCTTTACGGACTCCCAGGCTGCTGGAGCTTTTTTGGCAATTCACCTCTTTGGCGGCCTCCTCCTCCGACCGTTCCCGGCGGCGACCGGTGCTCGCATCCGCTCCCTGGTTCAACGTCGAGTCCGTCTCTGGTTCTCTACGTCCGGAGAGGACGGACTCACGGGCATTGACACCCTTCTACGTGATATTCGAGATGGAGGTGAGCTTGCACGTGCGTGCCCGGGAGCTTCTGCGCCTAGACGCCCCGGCGGTCGGGGCCGGGGTGGGGGGGGGCTCTCGCCGTCGCCGGGCCCAGAACACTCAACGGGAGCAGCACCACCCACCGACTCGCCTTTCTGAAAGTGACCTCCGACGCCGTGCTGCCTTCCGTCGGGCCCGTGAGCTAGTGGAAGTTGGCCACTTGCGACGGGCCCGGATGGCCCTAGACGGAGCCGACTTCGGAATGGTGGAGGACGCGGACGCGGCTATTGCCGCTCTTCAGCGGTAGTATCCTCCTCCCGGTACTCCCCATCCAGACCGTGATCTCCCCGACCCTGTGCCCCCCCCGGCGCGCCCACCCCTCACGTATTTAGATGACAGTGACAGCCTCAAAATATGGGAGGAGTCTATGCTCCTTGTCTTGAGAAAAGCACCTCGCTTGTCAGCCCCCCACGTTGATGGCTGGCGATGGGAACATGTCCGTGACTTGAATGTTCCGGCATGGCGTAAGTGGGTTAACCGCTACTCGGCGGGAAACATTCCCGAGGCTGCGGCGGACTTTCTGGCGAGTGCGACCGGGTGGGCTCTTCACAAGCAAACTGGGGATTGACCGCGACGCCACTCGCCTTCGAGGTGAGGCTCCTAAAGTCCGGCCGTTGGCTGCTGGCAGCGTTTTGTCGCGGTTAGCTCATTGTCACGCCATAGCGCGGATAGCGACTGTCGCGGCCGACCACCTGGGCCATGTACAACGATCGGTTTTCACCAAAGCGGGTATCGAGCGAGCCATTCATACCACTCGCATTGGCCTACAAGCTATTCCTGATTGCAGCCTCCTAAGCTTGGACCTGGAAAACGCCTTCAACACCATCTCCCGCCGGAGTTTCCTTGCGGAGCTGTACAAGAACCCTGACTTGCATCCCATTATCCCGTTGGTTGAGATGATATATTCACGGGACTCCACGGTGTATTACTTCGACCCCAACGATGCTTCGCTCCTACACGGCACGGTTCAATCTCGTACGGGTGTCCGTCAAGGAGATCCTCTTGGCCCGCTTTTGTTCAACCTGGCGATAAGCACCCCCCTCCGGAATATTGGAGAACGGTGCAAGGATTCAGCGGCGATCCAAGCCTTTTCTGATGATGGCAAGTATTTGATCAAAACGCCTTTCGTCCCGACTGTGATTACGGTGGCTACGGAGGAAATGGGGAAAGTCTGCTCGAATGTTCAACCAATCAAATCTTCGTGCATGGTACCTCCGGATACGGCCCTTGAACTTGTCGAAGTGATACGGGCGATAGTCCCCGTTGTTACGGGTACTAGTAACCTTGGAGCCCCTTTGGCGATGGATTTCTCGATGGCAGACGGCCCTCCAGCGTCTCATAACGAGATCTATGTTCACTCTTGGCTGCAAGACACCGTTGAGGCTCATCAACTCCTCTTGGACAAGATTGTATGCTTTGCTATGTCGGACTTCGGAGGGACTCACGCCGCTTTCCGCTTGATGATCACGTGTGCGGTACGCCGCTATGGTTTCTTGCTCCGCACCCTCCCCCCATTTATCTGCCGACCGTACCTTGCTACTGCAAATAGGGCCGTTCGTGCGGCAGTTTATCGAATCTTGGGCGTTTCTTTGGACGCACAAACACTCGATCAACTGAATTGTGCTAAACGACAGCTCTCCCTCCCGGCGGAGTTTGGGGGGCTTAATGTACCGTCCCTCGAGCTCGACGCCGAACCTGCTCACTATGCTTCATTCACTGCGACCCTCGCCAACCTGATTACTGATTACGAGTCCGAGTCGCTAGGTCCTTTGTACGGTCTCATCCGACAGGAACTACTGAATGTTGCCACTTCTACTTTACCGTGGGCGGTCCAATTGCGCAATTCGTACGACTCTATCTCCACTATGGGCGGGTTTTCGGAATCGGAGCTTGTGGTTTTGACTAACACACTAAACCAAAACCTTTCTGATTATGCCGGGCCCGATGTCGAGTTGGTGGTATCTACGGTCAACAATGCGGTGGCACCCGCTACCCAAGTGACTAGCCTACAACTTCCGACTCCCGATGCTCTTACTCGCTTGGGAGATTCTGGGGGCCACATCCAACGGGGCATTTCGCGCATTCTTCGTGCCCGGGCCTACCTTGACCTCTTGGCGTTCTGCAAACCTTCCCCACCGGACTATATGAGGGTGACTTCGGGTACGGGTCGCGGGGCTTTGGCTCTCTTTTTCGCTTCACATGAGTCCAGTTTCAAGGTGCCATCCGATTGCTATATGATGGCAGCCCACCAGGTGCTTGGCTTGACTGCGGAGCGCGCCGCTCATGTTCGAAAATGCCCTCGGTGCAATGAGGCCCCTTCAGAATCTCGCGGGTATGGATCTTCGTCGACGGTATCGGGCATCTTTATGTCGGGTGAGCGCTCAACAACCGCTATGCTCATGGACCATATCCCCCGGTGCCCGTGCTCTTGGTATATCATTCAACTCCATGACCGCATTGTCCACGTGCTTGAAGAGTTCATGCTTGAAGCGGGGGCTACTAAGGGCCGGGACTTGCGGTTGGAGGTCCGCCGTATTCGGTCGGGAGCTTCACGTGATCGTCATGGGGATGTGGTTTGGTTGGACTTCATGGCTCCGCACCGCCATCTTGTTGTTGATGTGACGGTTACAAGTGCTCGCACGAACACCAACGTTCCTCGTATAGGTGCTCGCCTTCCACTCCCTGGCAGCCTTGCATTGGGAGCTCAGCAAGGCAAACTTGATGCGGACCTCCGCACTTCCGCTTTGCTTGGCACGCCTTCGGTTCAGTCGGTCCATGACTACTACCCCTTCGCCATGGAGGATGGGGACCGGTTGGCGCCGATGGCGGCTGAGTTGGTCGATCGCTTGGCTATTTTGGTGGCTGTACGTCGCTTCCCTGGCATGGGGGCCGCTGACTCTCGTTCCTTGCGCTCTGACAGTTATGTCCGTATGCAACATTTTGTTCGTCGATCTACTTCTCTTCCGTTTCGGCGTTTTTTGGGGGATGTGCGACGAGAATTCATGCAACGTCTTTCTGCTGCTCTTCATGGCACTCTGGGTTCTTATCTCCGCGACGCTTTTCAGGAGGGCAGTGCTGGTGCTGTGGCATGCCTTCCTGTTCCTCGGGCTTAGGTTTTTTCTTCCTTTCTTTCTTTTTCTTGCTTGGTGGCCTCCACTGCTTTTTCTTGTAAGAAATTTTTAATTTAACTACAGGTAGGAAACTTTGGCCCTCGTGGATCGCTGGTGTCTTCACGTCGGCTGACGATGGGCCGTGAGTGGCTGCGTGGCAGCTTCACAGCGTCTCGATGATCTAGCTCGTATTCATCTGACATCCACATGAACCGCGCTGGCACATTTAAGTCAGGAAAGCGCTCATTTGTCCGCATTGTTTATAGAAACATGTCCAGGCTGTCAGCTAAAATGGGAGTGTGCGTTCTGTATTGAGTCGCATCTGCGAAGACAGCCCTGTTCTGAAAGCCCACACCGACGCGTTCCCTTCACGCCGCCCCCCATCAGCGTGGGCAAGTGCAACCAAGACGTGTGTAGAGTGGTTGTACTTTTTATTACTGAAAGCTCCAAATGACAGCGGCACTGGCAACTCGGGGGCGCGTCGCCGTCGGCGCTGCCTCTCGCCCGGCCAGCCCACTGTGCCGCCGCGCGATGAACGCTCGTTTACCTCAGATGCACAACAGCCGAGCAACTCGCAGCACAGCTACGCATGCCGTGCAGGAAGTTCTGGGGCCTCTCGCCGCCCTGGATCTCGACTGGTCTGACCCAGACACGCTGATCGGTGCCGCTGGCGCCGTCCTTGGCCTGGGGCTCGGTATCGGCATCCCCCTCTTTTTCATTTCTCGCGACGAGAAGGACGAAGAGCGGCTGGAGGAGCTCCGCGAGCTGAACAGGCAAACTTACAAGGAGACCGGAGAGTACTTGTCTCCGGTAAGTGCCACACCGCTCGAACTGCCTCACGCCTCCCCTGTCATCGAGCATATCCGTGCCATATCCTACTCAGTGCCCAGTATGGGCAATATTTTTTTCAGCTTAGCACGGTTTTCCTCTTTTGCTTTTTTCACAACACAACAGTGAGATATTGCGTTCAATGCATCCTATGCATTCAGCACGCCTGGTTTCCAGATTATGCAAGCTTGGATTACACTGTCCTTGATTTGTCTTCTCATATTTCCCTTTGTTTATGCAACAGGATGAGATTGAGGCCATCCGCCCTCCTCGCTGGACCGACCGCAGGTGTGCACTGCATTTGCATCCTAACCCCTCTCTGACCCCATCCACCCCTTGACAGAAACTGGCCTGATAACGCTGCGGGCTCGACGGCATAGATTTACTGATGGCTCCGTGTTTCTGCTTGTTTCCGTAGGGAGTTTGTGGACGATGACTAGGCGATGCGCCGTGAAGTGCCGCCAGATGTATGCTCTCATTGAACAACGGATGTAGTTCCCGTGTAATTCACAATTCTCTACTCAACTCTTCTCAGGCTATCTCTGCGACATTTGTAACAACTGTCTCCCAAACTTTGCTTCCTTCGCACCGCATGCCAGCCCACCCATTCCGCACCCAGAGATACATCAGCACTTGGATAAGGTTGGGTGACTGACTCTCTCCTATCAGCCACGTGTCGAAATTAGCAAGGCTGTGCTACCTCATGTTTATGCAACAGGATGAGATAATGCTGCGGATTCGACGGCATATGTTAACTGATCCCTGCTTGTTTCCGTAGTGAGTTTGTGGACGATGACTAGGCGATGCGCCGTGAAGTGGCGCCATGTGCATGTGCATGCTCTCATCATTGAACAATCAAATGGATGTATTCCCCGTGTAATAACAATTCTCTACTCAACTCTACTCAGTCCCTCTGCGACATGCGCAAAAACTGTCCCCCAAACTCTGCTCCCTCGGCACCCATGACGTACACAGAAATACATAAGCACTTCGATAAGGTCGGGTGACTGACTCTCTTCTATATCAGCCGCGTGTCGAAACTCGCGAGGCTCTGCTACCAGAGCAGCCAAGGCTTGTTGGTGCCTGAATCCTTTTGCTTCTTGTCTCGACCAAAGATAGCGTTGATCTTGTCCAGCGGCTTCTCAAATCTGACGAGGGAAAGGAATGGCGGGGGCAATGTTGGTTCATAGTAAACATAAGGAAAGTCGGTGCAGTAGAAATTAAGTTGGGTGGGCGTTAGAGTGGTGCTTACTTTCCGATGACTTCCTCCAGCGCCCCTCCCTGAATGTTGGCCAGGTCGGGGTCCTTTCGCAGTGTCTGAAAATCGTCAAACCCTGGGAATAAAGGAAAGCATTGTCTTAGGTGGGACTCATTCAGCACAGCGAATCAGAGCGCATTGCCCATAAACGCAGCCCGCACCATTCTCCAGCGCGCCCTGGATGCAGGTGACGGCACTTTGCGTCTCCTTTAATTGGCTGTAGGCGCAAGCCATGTTGTAAAGGGCAGCATTCTCCTCACCCTCGCTCGGGCAGCTACACATCCACAGCCACTCTAATCGACTCAAGCAATGCTGATAACTCAACATCCATGTGAGAACACTCCACTGGTGGGAAACACCCATCGAACGACAGCAAGGACCCTGACCAACAGCCTCCCCAGGGAGGAGGCCTCGCATGATAACCCATCAATGGCAGTGATGCGTATGTAGATAAAGTGTGTGTGAGTGAGAGCAGGATCGCAGCGCTGATGCGGCCTCCGTGTTCCCACTACGATGACCCCGTCTTTCATGAAGTTACCTAAACTCGCGCACGGTGCCGGACATCCTCATCGCCCCACTGCCCGGCATTTCCAGCGACTTCTGCCACATTGTAATGGCTTCCTTGTACTGCTTGCTCCGGTACAGCTCCAGCCCCGCGTTGATGGCCTCCTTGCAAACCTTGGGCCTGTTAGGCGGAGGGCAGGTGGTGAGGAGGTGCGGAGCTGCAACCTACCACCTCCCCCCTCCATCAAGCACTGACTGTCAGGTTATTGTGATAAGCGAAAGGAAAAGTGAGCTTACTCGGCTGCAGGCTTCGACTCTGCAGTGCTCGCCTCCCTGAAGACACGGCAAGAACAATAATTGGCATAATCAAATAATTGGCACGTTACATATTCGATATAAGTACAGCTTATAAAAAACTGAGCGCGGTAGGCGCCGAGATGTGGTGCCATCGTGGGACGCACTCCGGTTCGGCTGAGCGTAGGAGCAGTGAGCGCCGTGGCGAGAGCCTATCGCTGAGCAGAGAGAAGGCGAAGCGGTTGTTTCCCTGGGATGAGAGCGGTTTGTTGAGGGACTGGGCTTTCGGGACGAGGCGGAACGCGACGTGCTGGTGCCTCGCCGCCGGGGGGGCGGCCGAGGCAACGGACAGCGCCGAGTACGGCATCGAACTCACGATCTTGTGTGTCTCGGCAAGGAAGGAAGAGGGAACCAGACCGGAGGGCAGGTCTCTGGAGTCGTTGGAAGAGCGTAGCCCCTGGCTGGGAGGTCCGAGGTTCAGTCGCCGCTATATCATGGACGGTGCTGCCTCAACCCGCCAGACGAACCTTGGCCACAAGGAATTCAGATTCTCTCGCGATGGATATCCGATATATATAGATTTCGTATCAGTCGATTTTTTGGATATTATAATAATGATGCGATATCTACTTTGCAGGCGCATCACTAGTACGGGTACCTGTGTACTACTGCGTTTTGTCTCCTACGAATTGCTGTACTTTCTTATCATTATGTATTTTCTTACAAGAAACATGAAGTGAAAACCACAAGCAAAACGGAAAAAAACAAAGACAATAAAAAGGACGAAGCCTAGATTGGCTGAGCGCGAAAGCAGAGAGTGCCAGACTTCTAGTTAGTTCTGGCTTTTGACGCAAGGGCGAGCTAGAGCTGACCGTTGGAGAAGTCATCTTACCGCGGGGATCACTGTCCCGTACACACGGGAGCTAGGTTTGCAAACATGCAGATTTAAATCAATCTAACCAAAAACAAAACCCCACAGACCTTTCTAATCCCCTGCTTAAGCCCGAGGAACAGCAAGGCATGCCACAGCATAAGCACTGCCCTCCTGCAAAGCATCGCGAAGATAAGAACCCAATGCACTTTTTAAATACAAGGTGTAGGAGTGCGAGCGCGCGCGCGGGGGGAGGGGATGAGACTTGCTTTTAAAATTCAGTTTTCTTACGGCAAGAAGAAGCAGTGGAAACCATCAATCAAAAAGGAAAAAAGAGGAATGTACCACACATGCATGAGCTCGAGGAACATGAAGACATGCCAAAACATCGGCACCGCCCTCCTGCAAAGCACCGCGAAGATAGGAACCCCAAGTACCATGAAGACCAGCAAAAATACGTTGCATGAATTCTCGCCGCACATCCTCCAAAAACCGTCGAAAGAGAACATAAGTACATCGACGAACGAGATGTTGCATGCGGACGAACTACTATGACGCAATGAACGAGAGTCCGCTTTACACATGCCATGGAAGCGACGTACTGCCACCAAAATTGTCGGACGATCAAGCAACTAAGCCGCCACATGCGCCAAGCGGCCCCCATCCTCCATAGCGAAGGGATAGTAGTCATGGACCGATTGAACAAGGAAAGCGGAAGTGCGGAGGTTCGCATCGAGTTTGCCTTGCTGAGCTCCCAAAGTCCCAATGCAAGACTGCCCGGGAGTGAGAGGCTAGCGCCTATCTGAGGGACAATCGTGTTCGTGTTCGTGAGATGCGAGCGCTTATGACCGTCACATCGACAACAAGTTGACTGTTTGGAGCGCTTATGTGGCGGTTAGCCTCTGAAAGCTAAACGCTAGCACAAATCTGTTCTAGTCTGTCTAGTTCTGTTGTTGCAAGATGGCAAAATGATGTTGTCGAGAGGCAATGGTGAAAGATGTTTCACTGCTATACTTTGGCAGTAGATGTTGTAATTGAACAAAGGAATTGTTAAAAGGTTCTGTTACCTCCCTCTACTGCACTGGGCTTAAATAGGTTTCAGCCCAGACTAATTACGCCTGCAAGCTACGCTTACGTGTCAGGCGTTAGGGCTGTCTAACCGTCGTCATCCGCCTCGAGACGCGGCCTGCCTAGCATTGGGTTTCACGACGCGGCTCCTTCTGCATCGAAGAGCTCGTTCTGGCGCGTCATCTGGCTGGGTAGATTAATTATGCATATATGTACGTACTGGTACTGGTACGGGAGGTACTGGTCGTACTGTAGCATCAGCACCATTACAATATTGCAGTAACGACGTACCCACGAGTATACGTCCATCCTCTGGAAAAGCACGATTTGGTATCCGTAACGAGTACATGTACAATGTCCTGCAATGTACTGTTGCAGGACTGTACTCGTCACACTGAAGTTGAACCACAACTCATCCACAAGTCGATCTCGAGAAGCTCCCGACTGAATACGGCGGACATCCAACAGCACGTGCCGCTCCTTAGTAGCCCCCACTTAGAGCATGAACACTTCAAGCAAGTAGAAAATCCGATTGTTGAGTTGAATGACATACCGAGAGCACATGCACCGAGGGATGTGGTCCATAAGCATAGCAGTCGTCGAGCGCTCACCCAACAATGAGATACCCAATACCGTCGACAGCGATCTAGACCCACGAGCCTATAGGGGGGCTCATTGCACCGCGGGTGCTTCCAAACATGCGAGGCACGCTCCACATTAAGGCCCATCACACTGTGCGCTGCCATTGTATAGCAATCGGACGGCATCTTGAAACTTTAAATTTGTAGTTAATAAAGGAATGGATGAGAGGAAAAGAAAGATGATTGGATTTGTTATGGTTTGCGATAACGTTTTTAAATACGTAGGTACGTATGTATGTATGTATGTATGTATGTATGTATGTATGTATGTATGTATGTATGTATGTATGTATGTATGTATATATGTATGTATGTATGTATGTATGTATGTATGTATGTATGTATGTATGTATGTATGTATGTATGTATGTATGTATGTATGTATGTATGTATGTATGTATGTATGTATGTATGTATGTATGTATGTATGTATGTATGTATGTATGTATGTATGTATGTATGTATGTATGTATGTATGTATGTATGTATGTATGTATGTATGTATGTATGTATGTATGTATGTATGTATGTATGTATGTATGTATGTATGTATGTATGCATGTAATTGAAATTGAAGAATAAAATACAAAAATGCGTAACAAAAAGTACATTACAAGACCTTGTACATGTACTTGTTACTTTTCAATCCGTCCTTTTACAAGGAAGGACGTGCTGGCGGTTACGTCGCTACTATTAAAGGTCGAGGACATTGTTCATTGTATTGTACTAGCACTACCTCCTGGGACGTACAATGCGCATAAATCGATTAAGGTGCTTCAAGACGCTAATGTCTGATTTCCCGAGGCAGATTTGCTACGTCGCTCATTTGCCGAGGCCCCATATACGAGAGCCCTAGCTGAGGCTATGTGGAGCATGCGAGACATGGTGGGAGCTAGCTAGACGACATTTATTTTAATCTTGTTCAAGAGAGGTTGGTGATAGACCTCATTAGGACGTCCTTTTTCAATGATATTAATTGTTGTCAAACTGAAATTGACCTTTTCACAACAAATGCCAATAATATAGCGGCGGCTCAGTCAAGGCATACCCAATACTGCCATCTAGGTGTTAGGAATACGGTTATATTACGCCGGGGATCTCCTTGTCCATGCTCTCCATCGGCAATAACAACGCAATATAAATCGTACATGGACAGACGTGGTCTATCGCGGCGATAAAAACATGGAAATATTATGTCGCTATCTCCACGACGCGCAGCCCGCTTCCGCTGTTCAAGGGCGCTAGTCATCCTAGCTAATCATATTATATGCACGTCGAATTAGACATGCTTGACCTCTTCTCTTGTGCGACTCCGGTCGTGCCGAAGCTTTGGGTGGGTGGGTGGGGAGGAGGGTAGGCGAAAAACCCCCTCGCGCAAGTAGTCGACGTTCTTGACTCTATCCACGCACATTTCGTCTAAATGAAGTCCCGCTCCTCTCGTCGCAGTAGTCCTCATAACATGGGCTTCTCTATCCTTCGGGACATGGGAAAGAAACCATGCCTACAACTAGCTTCCGTATGTCGCTTTTCCCGTCGCGTCTGCCAGGTCTCGGTCGGGTGCCACACGTTTCCGGAACAGGCGGATCAGTACACTGCCGCCCGGGCGCCCGTACCTTCCCATTATGGTTAGCTTTGCAATGGGCCTCTATTGGCAATGTACTTTCGCGAAAGCCCTAGCACACCGCCAGAGGCACTCATGTCGATGGTGGGTACGGACGAGAGGAGAGGTTAGATTGGGAAGTTAGATCGAGACTCCGACCACAAAGGTGCCAGGTACGGGCGTTTTAGTCAAAACCCTCCGTGCGAAGTTCTTTCGATGGCGGCCAATCTAAAATCGGCGCCGACTGACCGTGCCGCTCCTCTCGCCGCGGCTATCCTCCTCGTGGCTGGTGTCGAGCTCCACCCCTTAGGAGCGTTGGTCGACGTCGAGCAAGCGCCCTTCCGTGTCGCTGCTTCCCGGCTGTTTGCCGCCAACTCCAACACATGCGTCCCACCGCTAATCCGTCCGTACTACGATCAAGGTACTCTTAGAGAGGCAGACTGTCAGATTTGTCTCGGAGCGCTTGACATTATCGCCCTTTTTGTGTCAACACTAATTTACTAATGCTTGTTTGGATAAACATGGCTTGTTTTGGTCCTAGTAACCACGAGGTGGTTTTATTGCCTGTCAAAAGTCCCAATGCAACGGACATCAAACTTGTTCTGCAACGTGAATCTGAACCGACCGAACTTGATTTCCTGCCTTACCGTGTTGCCTAACGAAGAACGTGTTGACGTTGTCGTTCGCGAGTTATTCGAAGAGACCGGCTTGGCCTTGCATGTCGATGATTTGACTCGGTTACGTGGTGAAGATGGTCACGTACCCTTACATCAATGCGCATCGTGTCAACGTATACGTTGCCTCGGTACCTACCCCTCAAGTAATATGTCAACAACGTACGTCATCTAAGGTCGAGCAAGCCGTGTCTTCTCAGTCGACTGTACCGCCGGATAGCCTTTACGCCGTACAAGCTTCGACTACGTTGGGCGGTTTAACTTTGACTCCTAATGTTACCGGTAGTGTGAGCGCTTCCGTCCAACGGTCCAAGCCTAAGCACGAGTTACTTCATTTCAGCTTCACAACTCAATGGCGATCGTTACGTGCCTCGGTAATTTTTTGTATGTTCATCATGCACAAGGACTCGAATCTACCGAAGGACTTTTTTGTTCGATCTCCGTTTTTCCGTTGTCAACTATAGGAACGCGTGGATGGAGATGCGGGTTTACACTAATCAGATGTCTGGAAAGATGCCGACGGACTTACGCATGCGAGTTCCGCCTCCATTCACGAACTTTGTTGGACTCAACGTAACTTCCGCTGAGACGCAGCATAAGGCGGTAACCCAATCACCTATGCAAAGTGGTCAAGACTACAAACATCTTGAAGATTGGCTCAGGACTCAGCCACAACGCTTTTCTATGATGGGATTTAATCTTCGCCGTCTTGTGAATTTCTTATCAGTTTGCCGGACCCGTGAACAGTTGGCGGCTCAACTAACCGCGAGGCGCATGTCTCACTACATGCTTAATTTGAGGCTCTAATCACTGCGATTCTAAAGATGCCAATGGGATTAAACATCCGTGATATGGCACGATTAATTCGCTTCTCGCCCTTTCGCAAGGTTCGATGAGCTACGCAGACTAAACCGAACAATTCCACGACTTGTTAAGGAGGTCAAGACAGCCCCTTCCGGACTACTTTCGTTGGTTCGCTTCATGAATGGGCTGGCTAATTTTCAGTGACATATTCATGCCAGCCAGGTCCCGCCGATCACAAAAGGACTACAACACGACTTCTTGAGTTGCAAAAAATCTGAACGACCTCGTGACTGATTCACCTCACCTCATCCCAACCATGCGAGATCTGCGACTATTCCATATGACAGCCTCGGATGCACAAAGGCTGCTAAGAAGCGCCCACTCGACGCTCCATATGCTTATGGACACAATTAGCTTCGAGGCGACGGCGGAGCTTATCGTGGTCATGGATGTGGAGACCGCAAAGGAAGGGGCATGCCTACTCAAAACATTGCCCGAGTCTACTTGGAGGCCATCACATGAGCTCTCACTCCCAAGGACCTTCAACGTCATCGAGGGGGTGGTCGATTTATACGAGTGCCACATGCAAGGTCTTCAATTGCCCGGAGCTGAAACCTAAGGGACATAACGACACGCCGACTAAGCAAAAATGGTGGTGGCATGGGTGCTCTTCTAATGGACAAGAGCATTTAACTAAATATTCCTATACCATCTTGTGACTTTGTTAGCGACACATGCGCAAGGCTGAACTTCTACACCTACATGCATTGATATACATTTAAAGTTTGGGGACGTTTGAAAAACCCGGACGACATGCATAACTCATGAACACTATTCAAGACAACTTCTATGTGCTTATGTATGCGGCGGGGGATGGGGGGTTTAAGCGGCGACGACATAACGATACACCTTCAATCATGAAATATGCGAGCGATAAATCCTCACTTTTCACCCCTCCCTGTCGATGACCGTAAGCCGCTAATAGGACAATTTTGCTATCCAACTAGGATTAAGCCTCTGCATCAGAGTCAATAAATCAAAGATCAAGCATCAACTGCAATGCATCAAGTTTTGATGCTTCACCCGTTTTATTATTCTTCTAATTCATGGACGCATCCATTAATTAGGGCACTAACTGGTGGATGCGTTACTTAAATGGGAACCTAATTTGTGGATTCAGGTATTAAATGGGACGCTAATTCGTGGACGCATTGATTAATTATGGCACTAATTCATGGACGCATCGATGAAGTAGGGCACTAATTCGTGGATGCATTGATGCGGGACGAATGCATCGATACATCAACATCGGTATCCTCACACATACAATTTCAAGGAAATTACGAGCCGGATAATTACCGGATGATGCCCATGCATATAGTTAAGTAGCAGAACTGTATTACTGCAAATTTCCAAGTAATATTATTCAAGAATTTCAAATGAGATGCACCGTTGCGACCGATGTCCCGGACATGTATAGGTAATTCGATGTGCATTGATTAAATACATCACTAATTCATGGCGGCATTGATTAAATAGGTCACTTATTCGTGGACGCATTGATTGATTGAGGAACTAGTTCATGGACGCATTGATGCGGTATGTGCATCATGATCCCATGAATACATCGATGTTTGATGCGGAGGCTAAATTAGGATTTCACACCAGCTCATTAGGGTTTGAGCCCAACATTTCTTTCTTTTATCAGTCTACCCACACCTCACATCTCGTCCGCACTGCCTGACGCCACCTCCACCAGCTCCACGTTCACCTCCCTCCCCCCCTCTCCCTCTTTTCCCACCTCGTCCATCATCATCACGACCGCCGCATTCTCGTCCACTTTGAGGTAGCGCTCCGCTGTTTTACGCCGCCCGAGGCACCGCCACGCCGCCTTTGTCAATTCCACCGCCGCCGTGGTGGCGAAGAAGGCGACGTTGACCCAAAAGGAGATCCAGTAGGCGTGGAGGAGGGATGACCAAGGGTCGGCGGGGACCCAACGGTAGTGCGCGGCCACGAGGTAAAAGTTTAGGGCGAGGGAGACGGCGAGGGCGGCGAGTGCGGTGTGGGAGTTGACGGTGGGGAGGAAGAGGGCGCAGGTGAAGAGGCCGATCACGGGGCCGCCCAGGATGGACTGGAAGCCGTTGTACATGTCGTTCATGGACTCCTGCCATAGCAGGCAACACAATTCCCCCAAAGAAAAAATTAAGAAAATATCAACGTAAAAATAGAGTCCGTTTGAGAACAAAACAGGGTTTGAGTGACGGGTTTCTCAACTCTGGCAAGTATGTCAAACAGTTCGCAGAGCTTTCCCATACAAAATGAGAATAGCTTGAACCTGTAGTGCATTTGGTGATTTTAGGGTCAAACACGTATCGACTTTTGTGAATATCCCATTCAAAAATTATGTAAAAAATATGAGTACTATTAGTATAGCTCCGTATTATCAATCGCTTCCAAGAAAATGGGTTTTAGGGTCTTCAAGAAAGCGGGTAAAGGAAACCCTTCAAACTGGTGTAATACAGCGCACATTCCCAAACCTCGAGTTAAGCAAGTGCGTGATGCAATGAGTTCACATAATTCACGTAATTTAATAAAAAATTCAGCATTTATTTTTCAATCTGCTTCTGTCAGCATATTCCCAAATAACCCCGCACAAAACATGTCAGTATCTTTTCTGTGTACCTAATCGAAAAAAGAAAGATAACGTTTTTTCATATTTTCCATATTTCCACATTCCATAATTCTCCCTCATATTCCCTCGTTCCGTCGCCCTCTGCACATCCGCAGCGGCGTATCTATACAACCACACAATCCGTTTCGTGTTGTGGCTTTAATTCATGGTAGGAAAACACCCCCCACCCTCTATTGCAGAGAAAAACAGGGAAAGTATATATAGTTGAGGCGAGAGATTTATTGTACTTGCCTTGTGCAGCCCGCCCAGCACGAGCGCCATCCCCACCATCAGCGCCGCAGTGCAAACACTGACGACGCGTCCGATGAGGAGGTACTGCTTGTCCTTGAGGTTGGGCGCGAGGCAGCGCTTCACAACGTCGGTGACCACAACGGAGGAGACGGCGTTGAGGGAAGAGTCCATTGTGGACATCGCGGCCGCGAAGACGCCCGACATCACCACGCCCGCCACCCCCGGCGGCAGCACCTCAAAGATGAAGTGCGGAAACACTGATCGCCGCGAAAAAAAAACAAATTGGCTTAGCTTCCAAATGGGCGATTATTAAAAAAAACAAAAAAACATGATAGTCACGAAAAGGGGGCCGGAAGCGCAGTGTTACTGCGGCATGGGATTCAGAAGACAGGTGAAAAACGGAGGGGGTACATACTAATATCCACAAATTATAGATAATTATTTAAACGATGTATTGTCAAATTGTTGAGAATTGACATCAAGTGCTATAAATAAAACAGACTGTATTGAATTGCCATTGTATAATCTTCGCATCAGATGAATTGGGTCTTTTTCTGACGGACGGTTCATTACAATCCGTTCATTTGGGATGTTGATCAGACGTGTGGCTGCAGGGGCTGTTGCTGGGGTGTCTGTTTGAATGTGGAGCACATTGCACGGACTGTCCATTGCGCTGCTGTTTCGATGATCTTAATTCGCTTTGTGTGGGCCCTAATAAGCCCTAATCTCAAACCCTGATACATAGCAAACCGAAGCGCACATCAGCGGGATTCATGCTTGTTCGTTCTAAAAATCTCATCTTTCGCGGATGATGGCTAAGTTCATCTAAGAACCGGCCTTAAACTGTGTACAGGTAAGAGACAAGGAGGGAGGGAAACCCTAACTACCCGGCACTTACCTGTAGCCCTAACCCCTCACGCTACCCCCAAGTCACTAGATCGACAGATTCGTTCTAAAAATGCTGCTGCACATTTTGAATACAAGAAAAGTTTCAGCAGCGCCAGCAAACAAATATTTTAAAAAACTGACGTAACTTACTTACCATATTTAATTTATATTGGTGCGTATGATATGTTTCAATTGAAAACAACACATTCATTTATAGCGACCTTCGAGGGGCGCAGGGTGGCAGGTCAAACCTGTACAGCAGGGCAACTAAAAACATATCAACGTCTGCAGCACCTTGCGGAGCGCATTGCTTGCGTGATTTTAATGAAAGGAAACCGTTTCGGCTGCACTACGTACTATGTACTAACGTAGATGGGAGCGACACAGAATTAAAAAAAAACTCAAACAACCTCATTTGAGACCCCTCCCATGCATCCCCACATCTCTCACACCCAAAACTTACGAGATTCACAGTAGTGAGCATTTCCCATGGAAAAAGTGCATCTCGGCACAAAGCCACGTAATTGCTTTTTGTGAGCTTAGGGTTCTGGGATCATTAGGGTAAGAGGCGAGGAAGGGAGTCACCGTCATCGGCGCGGCCGCCCGCCACCATTTGCTCCACGAGGCCGCTGCCGTGCACGCGGTAGTAGGCCCACACGCAGGTGCCGACAAAATAAAAGAGGCCCCACGTGGGGAGGCTCAGAACGGTTGCCAGTCCGATGGCGCGGCGAAGCTCGCGGTCGTCCTTGACCAGCAGGTACCTTTGCACGGTGTGCTGCGCAGGGCGGGGTGGGTGGGGGGGGGGGGGGGGGAGGGTGATTGTTCAGGGTGGGTGAAAGATTCAATTAATCAAAATATTAACAAATTACAAATATACATATTAATAAAGTGGAATGGTAAAAAAATATGAAAATAAAACAAACAGCCCCAGTTTACTAACTTTGCGTTCGCACGTCGTTTGGGTGAGGAAAAAGGAATGTGGCACTTAATATCAAATTACAGAAATAGATTGTAAACAATATCTGGGTAAGTTCAATAGGTGGAAGTAAGTTTATACAAAAAACGAGGTGGTATCTTTTGTGCATAGACATGTGTATAGGTCGTGTTTGAGATTGCAAGTGAGTGAGTAACTGTGTGTGTGTGTGTGTGTGTGTGTGTGTGTGTGTGTGTGTGTGTGTGTGTGTGTGTGTGTGAATCTGTGTGTGTGCATGCGTGTGTGTGTCTAAGTAGCAGTGTGAGTGCGTGCGCGCGCGTGTATGTATGTGTGTGTGTGTGAGAGAGTGAGCGAGTGGGTGTTTTGTGTGTGTGTGTGTGTGTGTGTGTGTATTGTGTGTGTATGTGACTGAGTGAGTGAGTAACTGTATGTGTGTGAGTGAGCGAGTGCGTGTTGTGTGTGTGTGTATGTGACTGACTGAGTGAGTAACTGTGCATGTGTGTTTATTGTGTGTGTTTGTTTGTGTGTGTATGTGACTGAGTGAGTGAGTAATTGTATGTTTGTGCGTGTGTGTGTGCGTGTGTGAGTGAGTGAGTAACTGTGCGAGTGCGTGCGAGAGCGCGCGTGTGTGTTTTTGTGTGTGAGTGCGTGAGAGAGCGTGCGTGTGTGTGAGTGTGTGTGTGAGTGTGTATGCTTGTGTGTGTGTGTGTGTGTGTGTGTGTGTGTATCTGACTGGAAAACTGTGTGATTGTGTGCGCGCGCGTGTGAGTGAGTGAGTGAGTGTGTGTATGTGACTGAGCGAGTGTGTAACTGTATGTGTATGTGTGTGAGTGAGCGAGTGCGTGTTGTGTGTGTGTGTATGTGAGTGAGGAACTGTATGTATGTGTGTAGGTGTGTGTTTGAGAGAGAGTGAAAGAGTGCGTGTTGTCTGTGTGTGTGTATTGTGTGTGTATGCTTGTATGAGTGTGTTTGTGCGTGTGTGTGAGTGAGTGAGTAACTGTGTAGTGAGTGAGTGAGTGAGTAAGTGTGTGCGTGAGTGTGTGTGAGTGTGTGTGTGTGTATGTGTGTGTCTGACTGGGTAACTGTGTGTGCGCGCGCGCGCGTGTGTGTGTGAGTGAGTGAGTGAGTGAGTGTTGTGTGTGAGTGAGTGCGTAACTGTGTGAGTGCGTGTTGTGCGTGTGTATTGTGTGTGTAAGTGAGTGAGTGACTGTGTGTGCGAGTGAGTGTGTGTGCGTGTTGTGTGAGTGAGTTGTCTGTGCGAGAGTGTGTGTGTGATTTAGGTATGACGCCAATGAAAGTCGAACAGGTTGGTTTTCATTCGCCTTAAATTACTTTCCTTGAAAAAAAGGCTTCCTCTCATCTCTCATCTCTCTGAAGAGGAGGGTTGATTCCAAAATTTGGTATCCCGTTTTATACCAGAGACGGTGACATCACCCAAAACCCCAAATCTATGCCAATTCAAAATGTGTTCATTTTTCACCCGTTTGCTCCCTATCATCTCCTTTCACCGGTCCATCTTCATTGTCAATGTGAGGATAGTACCGAGCTTCTGAGACTGCAGTCGAGAAGTAAAACTAAATGCTACCTTTTCGCGTCTATATCTGTTGTGATAGTCAAAAGTGAGAGGGCTCCAACACAAGGCGGTCAGAAGCAGGGTTCGGAGTATCCAGATACTGCAGCCTAGATACGTAGTATCTCTAGTATCCGTCCTAGATACAGTAACTTCGTATCCACCCTCGCCCTTCCTCGTATCTGCAAAGTATCTTCACCTAGTATCCTTCCTAGTTACATACGCCGTATCTGCGTCGTATCCACGCTAGTATCCTGCATATACTACTGGATACGTGGTTCATGTCTCGCTGTCTCGCCGTATTCTATATAATTCTCCCCGGCATGGCAGCATGCTCCCGCGGACCCTCTTTGCCCATCAGGCTGCCCAGAACCCTCCTACTACCCCCGCCTTGTACGGGATCCACCTCGACGATGTATGACTTGTCTTTAAATTCTATCGAGAGAAATCCGGATGAGAGGGCCCAGACTCAGGGGGGCGGTGGTGTCGAGGCGGTAGCGAGCGACAATGATGACGATGCCGACGGACCGCCACAGGCTCAAGCCGCCGTCGCACTTGCCGGAGCTCCCGCAGCCGCCTTCGACCTAACCCTGGCAATCTTGCCCGCCTCCTCGGCTGCAGCTACCGCCAGCGCGAACACCCCACCTCCCGCAGCCCAACCTTGGGACCCTAGCGACGTCCTTGCTAACCTTCGGGTCACCAACGGCAACGAGGTTTGGACTCACGAGCAGATGCTCGACGCCATTCGGGTGCAACACCATTACTGGCACATAAACAAGGGACGTAACCGGACCTTGTGGGGATTTTTCTCTCCATGGACCGAACCAGAAAGGCCAGAATCTCATGAGGTATGCTTGCCATGTCTGATGTGTGTCTCTTGCCTATTGTCTACAGTCTGCCTGACTGTCATGTTGTCTGTCTGCCTGTCGTGTTTTTTTTTTTTTTTTGTCTGTTTTTTTTGGTCTGTGTTTTTTTTTCTTTTTTTCTGTCGGTGTGTTTTATCTTATTCACATTCAATGTTGCCGTCAGGATGCACCGGAGGCCACCAGCAAAAGCAAAACTGAGCGCCTGCAGTGTTGGGTATGTGCTGGTGCCCGGGGAATAATGGGGGCCCATTTACTCACAGATGAGGCCCCTCCCAACAGCATCGTGGAGGCAAGGGTGGCCACGAGCTACGATCCCCAGAAAGCTAGCGTGAAGGACCGGTTCAGCTTCACCTCCACGAACGGGTCCGAGGGCATTCGCAGGCACGTGGTGAACAACCACTTAAACCTGCTGAATGCAGCACAGGAGCGCATGAGTCAGGATGCTGGCCTTTACTCACTTCCCAAGGAGAACAAGGAGGGCAAGGCGGAAACTCGCAAGAGCCGGCAGCAAGATCTTTTTTCCAGCTTCCGAGCCGCAGAGGGTGGGAAATATCTGGACGGTGGCAGTCAGCAGGAGAGCTTTGAACGCCTATTGTCACTTGTCATCATTAAATGCAACTTGCCATTTGCTATTGCGGACAACCCATCTTTCCGCTTCTTTGTAGACTTTTTGAATTCAAGGTAGTTCCCTGCTGAAATGTGAGAAATGTAAAACGCATGACTTGGGATAAGATTATGTAGTACGCTGACATATCCTTTTTGCAGGTACACTCAGAAGTCTACCAGGTACATTCTGGATGAGATCTTCCCTGTCCTGCATAGTGAGGCAGAGAAACATCTGATCGAGCTACTGACCGGCGTGAACTCTGTGACACTGAGCTTCGACCTCTGGATGTCAAGGAAGACTGACGACATCCTTGCTCTGGTGGCTCACTTTCTTGATGAATACTTTATCTGGCGTCACGTGACCCTCGGCCTCATCCACTGTGATGCGGGTACTTCTGGTAAGGGCTACGAGCAAATTCATGTAATGTCCTTGTTTAACATAGTCATGAATGATGTGAAGGTTACCTTGCTTCTTTCTAAAATTGCAGGTGCCCAAATTGCTCTTAAGGTGGCTCCTATCCTCAGAAAGTACAAGCTGACTGATAAGGTTCTGTGCACTGTGAAGGACCAAGGGGCCAATCTCAGTAAGTAATATTCGATGCCCCGAAGCGAAAGTATATAAACGGGTATGTATATACTTTTTCTAATTTGTGAATATTGTTTTGCAGAGACCACCCAGACAGTATTGGAGTCAGGTGCATCTGCAAAGGTGCATTGCTTGGCCATGGGTGTCAAGAAGCCCTGGAAGGGTGATTGCATTGGACATGCAGTGAATGGCGGCATGAACAAGGCCTGCGTCAACTTGGTGGCTGATCCACCGAAGCCCAGCAACAAGCGCAAGAGAGATGACGCTGAAAGTGACGAAGAAGCGGACGACGAGGCCGCCGCGGCCTCTGCCGCCGTTTCTACTACCGCTGCTGCTACTTGTAGCAAGCGCAAGATGGGATTGGTCGTCGAGAGTGATGACGAGTCCTCTATGAAGATGAAGACCGTCATGACCAAGCTCCAGAGCTGTATCACATGGAGCAAAAAGTCATCCACCGGTTGGAGGAGCATGCAGCAGGCTGCCAAGGTAAGTCCTCACCCTCGGAACTCGGCTCTCCACTGCCACTTGATTCTGAGGCAGTAAGGATGTTAACTGATTGTGTGTGTAGGCTGTCAAGGCCAATGGTGTGAAGTTCACCACAGCGGTGAAGACCCGGTTTGTCAGTAGGCACGGCATGCTGGGCTCCCTATTGGCGCAAAAGGCGACAGTGAACCACTGCTTTCATGAGATTGCGCCTGAAAAGTACCGATGCCGTCAGCCGACACATTCTGAGTGGACCGCAGCTGAACAATTCTACAAGACCCTCGACTTCCCGGCGAAGGTGGTAATGAAGACCCAAGACAAGGGTCACTGGACATTGGCTGATGCTGCCTTGCGGGTTGCAGAGCTGGAAGACCACTTCAAGATTATGGCCAACGATGTGCCGGACAGCTTTATTGTCGATGGTGCCCGTGAGGACAACGCCCTGTGGGATTCTATGGTCGACATGGTCACTCGAGTCTCCAGTGACATATCCACCGCCTTGGAGCCCTTTGTCGACGTCTTCCGGGCCTTTGATCCAGAGCGGCCTCACATGCCACTGGCGGTTTTGCTGGATCCCCGAGAGCGGGGGGGTATTTTTGTGATCGCCAACGGGATGGACAAGCACAAGGCAATACGGGTTGCTCGGCAATACGAGGAGTTGCTGTTTGATCTTGCAGCCAAAGGAGCTAAATACCTAGCAGATCTTGAGGCCAACAATACCGGAGCATCCATTCAGCGGACTGCATCGACAACCCCTCTTGCATCAACCGGGGCTTCCGCTCCCGCTGGGAGATGCTCCCATGCCATAGACCTCTTCTCCACCCAAGATTTCTCCGCATCTGGGCATGCCACAAATAGGCCTACAGACGTGGAGGCGCGGACTCGTGTTAGGGTCAAAGACGAGATGGCAACTTTCCGGGCTCTGGAGCGGGCCATGCCCGACACCTCTCCGATTGAGTGGTGGAAGAAGCACAGCAAGAATCCCGACTTCACCAACCTCGCCTTCGTTGCCAAACAGATCTTCGGTATTCCAGGCTCGGCCATCGAGTGTGAGCGGGTATTCAGTGCCGCAGGAATCCTAACCGCTCTCCTTAGGAACCGCATGTCCCCTGAGCGCATTCATCAGGTAATCTTCATCCTGAAGAACTACCCTTTTGACAGGGAGCTCAGCCGCCTATTAGAGACGGAAAAGACAATGAAAAGGTTTAAGAAGATGGCCTTGGCCGATGATGCCTCCACCCTCATTTCCAGATATGAGGAAGAGGAGGATGGTATGGCCGAGGCTCTCAAGAGCGTTCAAGGGGATGAGGAGATTGAGTACACCGGCTTGCACAGGGTTTTGGAAGCCGCGGGCATGCTAGAGGAGGGTGCATCCGGGGATGGAGCAGACCTCTGTAGCGATGACGATGAATAGAGGGGCGTTAGCCCTTATGTGCGCTGTGCGTAATATAACGCTATATACATATCCCGCACGTGGGTTGCCCGTGCCGCTCATTTTATCATTTTCACATTATATTACAAAACTCAGACTTACTCTCATACATCCTATGCCACGCGCCCATCCGCCCACGCACTTGTAAGCAACATTTCAAATTCTAACATTGAAGCGCGGGCACCATCCCAGCCACGCGCAGTACTTGATTAAGAACCCACCCGTTTGAATACGCCGGACTTTGTTTAGATTGCGTTTGTCGCATGTCCTCCCCCAATTACTCCATATATCTATGCCTGTCTTGGTCAGTGCCGGGAATGCATGCATTCATTCATTCCTGTTCGCATGTTATCTTAAGAGGCTGAGTTGGTAAAGCTCCGCCGACACTGGCCTCGGTGTGGGCTTAGCGCAGTGCGGCGCGGTTCTCGTGCGACGATGCGTTGTGCATTCAAACGACCGTCGCCTAGCCGGGAGCATGATCGATGATGAGTTGGAGGTCTGTTTCGAACATCTACTCTTCAGTCGTGCTTGCAAAACGCCGCATGTTGAGGGTGCCGGTGTGGGTTCGCCTGCCAGTCCCATATCCCGGGGTTGCAAAAAATAAACTATAACATTGATACTTAATCAACGTGTACTTTTGAAACCATTAAATCGCATTTGTAGCATCAAATCCAATCGAGCTCATGATAAGGGATACACCGACTACGGACCGAGACACAGATACACACACACACACAAACACACATATACAACACACATACACACACACACACACACACACACACACACGCGCGCGCGCGCGCACACACACACACACAAACACACACACACACACGCGCGCGCGTGCGCGTGGGGGCGCGCAAGCACATATCACGCATACACACAAACACGACCACACAATCCGCTAAATTCCCAGCAATAAAATAGACATTTTACATTTTTTACTCAATATCCCTTCATAAGATTCTCTTTCTGCCTAATTACCTAAGTATCACCACTGAGGGTGAGTGACAGGCACTGCCCACCAAGCCTCCTGCCCCTCCCAATGCCCCCCTTCACCGCTTGTAAAAATAAACACCGCCCCACACTGTGTGTTACCGCGCATAGATTCCATACTTTCGAAATACTGAAAACACACTACATATGCGTTAAAGTGTGACAGTCTGGGTGAGCTCCATTCATGGAGAGTCCTTCTCTCGCAACGTCGCCTATACAGGAAGCCTGGCAACGCACCCTGCGGACCCATTTTACCCTATCCCCTTAATCGCCACAATCCTAAAAACCCAATACCCCAATACCAACTCACAGCGTTGTCCTGGGAAAGCAGTGCAGCGCAAAGCCCCGACTCACCTGATAGCTCAAGTTCTGGCCCACCAGACTGGTGAGCCCGTATACCAGCACCGTCGGCACCGTCCTGCTCTGCCAGTCCCACCTCCACTCGCCCATCCCAAACTTGTCCTCCTCCCGCCCCATCTGTATCACACCCGACAGGCCACCCGGCAGGGAGGCTGCCACCACGGCCACCACGCCCAGCCCACCGCCCAGCAGCACCACCCCCTGCGCCACGTCCGTGTACACCACCGCGGAGATGCCGCCCGCGCAGGAGTAGGCCGCGACGAAGGCGCCGCTGCCGATGACGACGAGGGGCTGCACACCGGGGGAGGTGGCGCCGAGGATGATGGCGAGGGGGAGGCTGACCAGGTACAGCACCGTCCCCAACTTCAGCAGCTGGCCCACCACGTACGTGAACGCGCCTACCACCCCCACCACACAACCAAGCACCCGCCACATGCTCGATTCAGTCTTTGCTTAAACACAAATCCAAACAATGAATAAACAAAACTTCAAACGTAATGCACATGGAACGCAAATGAAAGCGGTGTTTATTCATGGCGCTAGATGTGGAACTATGACAGGAATGAGTTTGTTTCAATATAAACGTTGTAAAAAGAAACACGCGCACATAAAACAGAAAAATTTATTGGTCGATGTCGACGAGTTTTAGTCTCTGAAAATGTCTTCTTATATCAATACAATGTATCATATGCACTATAGATGAAGTTTTTGAACCATTATCTATCATGTTACTCCCATTTTTTAACGCAATCCCTCCCCCTCCTCCCCTTGCACCCTTAAAACAGCAAGCCCTAAATTGATAAGCCCTAAAATCCCCCCCCTCCCCTCCCTCTCTCCCTCGCCATCCTGTGGAGCGCAGCCCGGTCGCATCATGCTGGTGTGGGTCAATGTTTAAAATATCACACCCCATAAACAAATCGAAAAAAGAAGGAACGAGTGACTTTTGTTTCGATGGTAATATGTTTATTTTTATTTTTCCAATCTGACCCCCCGCCCCAACTCCCCCTTCCATCTCACCCCTTTTATTTGCCGCCGTCACACCCATTCCTCCCACCATAATTTACATAATCACGGGCCCACCTCTCTAAAGGCACATACCCATACGCACTCTTTCCCCCTCACCTCGCTCTTCCCGCCTTCCTCCACACCCTCTCGCCCCCCTCAGCCCACCGCGCGACTCCATCTTTCCACTTTGACAAAAATATATAAACAGTTACGCTTCAATCACGTGACAATGCATTGTCCATATACCTGAATGACTCGCAACCATATCAATCAACCCTCTCTGAATTCAGTGCAGCCCAACTTACTCGTGACGAAAAACTTCAAACCACCCAAAAAGCATAACTTTGTTACTTCGGCGTGTACTGGCAGGGTCTCCATCCCCCATGACATCAATCCCTCCGCAGCGTCCGCTGCAGTTCCTCCTGGTTGCCTTGGATTTTGTTTTGAGATTAACAGAAAAAAACCAAAAAAATTTACCCCAAAGCAGTTTAGTTCAAAACAGTCCGACACTCCTCTAACTACCACAGTCTCGGAACTCTCTTTCCCCCACCACAGCCCCTCCTTCCCGCCCCCGTTCTGCTGCGTGACGCTGTATACGGTCATTTCGGAAATGATGAGCATGCAAACGTAATCAAATGCCGATTTTTCAGTTCCCTTACTCACCCAATTATCAATCACAGCCTCGCCTCCGCCCGCCCCTCCGCATTACCTAATCTCCCCTCTCCTTCCTCCCCCACCCCCTCCCTTTGTACAACGAATTTCGGCGTTAATGCTTTTAGAGTAAACAATAAAAATGAATAAAACCATAAAAAATATCGTTCAATTTGAAACTCACACCCTCATCGCCCACACACACACACAGACACACACACTCTCTCTCTCTCTCTCTCTCTCTCTCTGCGTCTGTCTCTCTCTTCTGGACACACGTAAAAACACACACACACACACACACTCTCTCTCTCTCTCTCTCTCTCTCTCTCTCTCTTTCTCTCTCTCTCTCTCTGCGTCTGCCTCTTTCTTATGCACACACGCATAAACACATAAATACACACACACACACACACACACACACACACACACACACACACACACACACACACACACATTCTCTCTCTCGCCCAGTCACGTTGCTTTTACCTCCATACCTCTCTCTTTCGTGTGGCGTGCTGCTCTATGTGATTAATGTCAATCTTCACTTGTTAAAATCACAAAAAACACGAGAAAACATTTCCTCTCTTTATTTTCAATCACTCTCTCCTTACACACCTCCCCACAGTCGTCGCCCCCCCCCCCTCTCCCCCCTTCCCAATCGCACCATACAGCCGCAGTCCGATGTTGAAGCGCTCCTCCAACACCTCGTACGCACTCACTCGGTCCGCCTTGGCGCGGAACCGCGGCGCAATGAGCAGCGCGGCGATCAAATTGGCCACCGGCAGCATAAAGTCCTTCGGGTACAGCCTGCGCGTCGCTCAGACCCTCAGGCGCGCTCGTCGCCCCAAGCTCCATCCCCCCACCCTTCTTTCTCACTGAGCACCCGCGGTCGCACCTGTAGTCGCCGGCGATGGTTGTTGCGGGGTAGGCGAGGAAGGTGATGGAGCTCATGAGCGTGGCCAGGATGGAGAAGCCCACCTGGAATGGGGGGCGAAGTGCAGCACCTGGGTCACCCACCAGCCCTGCTACCCTATCACAGCCACTGCCGCTTATACTTTCGGATGAGATGATGGATCTTTATTTCTCACTTTCGCGCGCAGTGTTAATTTTTGTAATCCAATCAGCACGTAGCTCATTTTGGCGGGAAAGCAGCACGGCGACGAGTTGGAGCCGCGGCGGTGAAGGCTGCCGCATACTGTCGCTGACGAGTAGCCGTAAGAGTATGAGGATTAAGAAGTGAGGTTGAGGGCGGGGAAGGGAGGGTGCTTCTGGGGAAGAGGGGGGGTGTACCGCCCAAGCGGGGAGGCTGCGGGAGCCGACGTAGTAAGACTCGGTGGAGGTGTTACGGGCGGCGAAGTAGCGACCGATCGCGACAGTCGCAGCCGCGAAGCACGCCAAGACCACGTAGTCCACCCACCGCCAAGCGGCGTAAGGTGAGGGCACCTCGGCATCCATGCTGCTTCGCCCTGCTCCCCACCTCGCCGCCCCAAGTGTGTTTGCGTGTGCGCTTGTGCGTCTCGCTGAGTCAGTTGGCGGACACCACTTGACTCGAAGAACTCAGTCGTAAGACAACTATGAAAAAAATTACCGGTTGCCGTTGCAGGCTGAGAGCCAAGGTTCGGCTCGGCGCGGCTCCGGGCTTATCGCTACACGCTCGCCATACTGATTTGTTGCAGCTTTTTGGTTGATGCAGTTGTTTGTGCGCCGTTGTTGAAGTAGCTCTCAGCTCAGCGACTGTCTGTTTGTGGGAAGCGAAATTCAAAGGGTAACTATGGAATTTCGAACACCTCTTAAATGGTAAGGACTATGTATGGCTTTTTTCATGTGTCCATCTTTCTGTCTCTCCGCCTGTATCCCTGGCCTGTCCCGTACCGTTAAATTAGTTATACTTTTTTGAAACCACGGTCAGAAATAAGAGTGAATTGATGCAGTATCCTCCACTAACTTGCTTGGTTTAGCGGTACCTAAAGCCGTTAGGGTACCTAGCGGTTTAGGGTATGGTGGTTTGAGAGATGAACACGCATTTATTCATCATCTGCTTGAGTACTGCTCAACGGTAGAGGTACCTAAAGAGGTGGATATTGTAAAATTTTCAATGACGAACACGACAACAGTGGAAATGAATTATTAAGTGAAATTACGGGAAGCGCCATAGACACGAGGACTGGAACAAGGGGGGGGGGGGGGGGGGGGGGGGGGGGGGGGGTTAAGCGTATGGCCGAAATTGAAACTTATATTGCAGTCAACAGTAGTTAGTGCAGTTCACTTCATTGGCCTACCTTACATAGGTAGTTAGGGTTTCCCTCCCTGCTTGTCTCTTACATGTACACAGTTTAAGGCCGGTTCTTAGATGAACTTAGCCATCATCCGCGAAAGATGAGATGTTGAGCTATTTAATTACCTTACATAGGTGTTTTTGGCTGAGGGCTTAGGGCTTTGTATTTTTTGGGTTTATAATATGCAGGATATATAGTTCATAAAAACCTAGTATTATCTGTGTTTGTTGACATTACTTTGTAGTGCATGCATGTGAGATCATCCACTATTTTTCAAAAAAATTAATAATAAGGGGCAAAAAAAATGGGAAGGGGGGGCCTAAAACACATTACTAAAACGATTTGGCCAAAGAGGGAAAGAGTGACAGGAAGGTCACGTAATCCAAGACACGATAAGTGTCAAAGCAATGGAAACCACCAAGGAAAAACGGGAAAACGAATGGGGCTGCCATATATGTGTGAAGGTGGTTTCGTCTAAGATTTCGGATATAATGTGGCGATAATCTAACTTTCTTACCATGGTGTCCATATTTTACAACATGTCTTCATTATGCTTTTGATATATTAATAAATCATATATTGATTTATCGTTAATTGCAAAGAACGTAGTGGAATCCAACAACAAAGAAGAAAATAGAACATGCACATATAAGCTTAAGCCATCGGAGCAGGGAGGCAAGCAACAGCAACTGCACCACCCTCTTGCAATGCATCACGAAGATAAGATCGCCCCATGACGAAGCACAGAAAGGCGTTGCATGGACTCACGACGGACGGCCCCAAGAAATCGACGGAAGGGAACATATGTAGAAAGCCGTACAAACTCCTTCATGCGGGCATAACTTTAAGACCGCAAAGGGCGAGAGTTCGCCGCACCCATGTTTGAGAAACGTCAAACTGCCACCAAGATGGCCAAGCGGTCAACAATTGCGCAACACAGCGGGAATCTTAGCGTCATCCGCAGCCTCCACGATAGTACGAGCGGAGCATGTTCCAGCAACAAAAACA
This sequence comes from Tetraselmis chui, assembly GCA_026401115.1. Taxonomy (NCBI): domain Eukaryota; kingdom Viridiplantae; phylum Chlorophyta; class Chlorodendrophyceae; order Chlorodendrales; family Chlorodendraceae; genus Tetraselmis; species Tetraselmis chui. The sequence continues at coordinate 171,941 of JAPMLY010000467.1, forward strand.
TTAACGCCTTTCACCCATAGCTCATCACGCAGCGCCCGGTACTTGAAGAAGTCGCCGCGCTTGCTGATCATGTGATGATTGGCTTCATTGTCAACCAACCACATCCACGTGTCACCGTCTCTCATATTCATAGCCTCGGAAAGCGATGTTATATGGATTGACGCTACATATGTCATTGAGGGAAGACCACGGCAAACTCCACCGTTGCGGAATTACCATGGCTTTCTTCGTATGACACTCCGTTGTGCGATGACCTTTCTTACCGATGTCCCTTCTTCTAGTCAAGTATTACCGTAGTAAACAAATCCCACGAAACGGTCTAGCACCTGCTCGTCCTGCGCCTTCACGTGCATCTCTAGCGCCTTGTAAAGACTTGAGTTGATCTTAGTACTCGGCGACCCGAAGCTTCAAGGATATAGTAGCGGCCTCAACTTTCGAGGCGGGGAAAGCAGCAGGGGACGGAGCTGCTTCGTGAGACCGAGCGCGACTCTCGATGCGTATACCTTTCTAGCGAAGATCTTTGTTGACGGCGTCCATGTAGAGAATGTGCACGTCCCATGTGTCGGTGATGGAGTGGTACTCTTTCCTCAAGTCTTTCACCATGCACATGATAGCTCGCCGGTCGTAGACGTCCTCCACCACGCGAACGCGTTGACGTTGCAATCGAACAAGCCGGTTAATGTATTGAAGGTTGCTCTCGCCGTTCTCTTGTGGCTCCTTTATGTCTTGTAACAACTCGGCAAGACGATAGATGCCGTCGTGGTCATAGTAATCCACTACTAAAGTCGTCCATGCCTGAAATCCACAGCTCTTGTCAGTCTCGCTTACGGTCTTGATGATTGAAAGGTCGACCTCGGGCAGCGCCAAAATTAAGGTAGAATATAGGTCGAGCTGATGCTGTGGGGTGGCGGTGTCGTCCTTGAGCATAGCCGAAGCCCAACCATGTATTATCGACCCAAAGGCACGGAACCTCTTCTTCCACACATCGAATTATCTTATATCTCCACTAAACTTAAGCAACTTCTCATACTTTATTGAAATTAAGCCTCCGCATCAACCATCGATGTATTCATGGGATCATGATGAGTCTCCCGCATCATACGCATCTATGCGTCGATGAATTCGTGCCCCATTTAATCAATGCGTCCACGAATTAGTGCCCCATTTAATCAATGCGTCCATGAATTAGTATCCCATTTAATCAATGCATTCATGAATTAGTGTCCCATTTAATCAATGCGTCCATGAATAAGTGCCCCATTTAATCAACGCGTCCATGGATCAGTGCCCTATATAACTAATGCGTCCATGAATTAGTGCCACATATAATCAATGCATAACGAATTACCTATACATTTACGGAACATATCGGCCGCATCGATGCATCTTGCAATTCATACTTTTCTGGTATTGCTGCCACGCTACAATTGTTTCCGATACGACCAGGTATATGTACGTGGTACGGAGACGGCTATGAGGAAATGAAATTGACGACGACATTTTTCAAATATTGACTCATGCCGTACCGGTAGTTGTCACGCACATAGCCACATCTATGACCCGTGTTAACCGCCAAAATCGACGATAAGGAATGGGAGTTGCCTCGACAAACGTGATGTGTGGACAAGAAGCGTTGCCGTAGCGTCCGCCATATCCATCACACAATGTGGGCTCTGAAATGTCTTACACACTGATGGTTGCGCCGTGATATGTGAGCCGACTTCAAATTGACGGTCGATATTGCATCATATTTTATTTAAGATTGTTTGCGTATCATCCCCGACTCCCAAAGTTCATCCGCAATATGTACTAGCCTCGCCAAATGTATCACAATTAAAGCAAATGGACAACCATCCGTGCAAACCATTATCACCCCCCCCCCCCCCGCCAAGAGTCCCTACCGGTTGTACCGCGGTTTGATAATGCTGCGACGGTGCTTCGGCATTACCGCCACCGACATGAATTGCCTTCACGGTGGTGAGTGAAACTCCAAGCCGAACCCGAAGACATGGTGCGCACCCATGTAGTCCGCCACTTCGATGCTCACGCTGCTAAGGCCTCCTACGTAGTTGAAGTTATGTTGTCTGAGGTGCTCCGTTTGGGGGGCCCGCAGTACGAGATAAGAAGGGAAAGTCTACCGACCGGGAATTGTGCACTCGAGGATGCTCCCGACATGCAAGATGCGGCGAGCCAAGCCGCCATACAAGCCCAGCAAAATTAATGCTCCGATGTCAACGAGCACGGAAATATGCAAGATTTCGAGATGCAGCGGGCGGTCCTGCTACCAATGCTGCCCCGCAGCCGTCGACTGCCCTTCTGAAGTCCAACGCCCACGACGCTTGAAAATCGCGGTGCGCGGCAACGTTCTGTGTTCCTTTCATCGTTTTGCCAATCCTTTCCAACGTCTTATTGTATGTATTCGCCGTCTATCCGACGTTCCATGTCGTTTACTATTACACCCCCGTCCCCGTATACGTCTTGTCGCGTCGTGTGCGCCCGTCGACAATGATTGCGTGCTGCTTTTCTGTATTTGGTTACATAGGAGGGAAGTCTAACAAGCGTCAAGCATGTAGCTAAGGTCGACAACTCGTATTAAGCCACAGCTTGCTGAGCATTGCAACCAACTTAACCATATGTGTACGAAGTGGTTAGCGAAGGCAAATAGGACGTTTTCTCTAGCGTAGAGGGACACACCTCATATGTCCTATGTCGGTGCATGTACCGTTAGCGGAGGTCGTTACTCATGGAGTGCCTTAGTATAAAAGGATATGCATGCGTTGGCTATCAAATCACTGACTGTTATTATGGCGACTTGTTTAGCCCCGCCATGAACATGTTTCCGGAACATTTTTTGTCTTTAAACCACTTCTCAGCATGTGCATAACTCAATTGCCTTCAATCGGAAGGGATTTTGTGTCGGGCCCTGCACAACAACCGATATTTGGGAAGAAACCGCCCCACTGCTAGGCGGGATGAGCTATTGGGTTGACAATTGTTTTGTGCTACATGAACAAAGTGTTGATGAGCTTTCAGCGAGGTAAGGCCGCAAAAAAATCGATTCTTTCAAATTAGTGCGGATTCAAATTATGTACATTCTGATAATACAAATAGTTGATAATCTTGCACTCGATCTTATTGATGGAAAAGTTTAACCGAAACGGGGCTCACCCTGTAGCACGAGTTTAATGTTTGAGGCTTTGGAACCTCCGGCATATAGTACGGCCACAACGAAGTTACTAGGTCCAACATAAGCCATGTCCAATAAAACAATCAGCGTCGCACGAGTCAAGCAACAACGAACGCGTGCGTAGATCCAAGACGCTCCGAAACCATTGTGACATGTATCCTTTTGATAGGTAATTGTAGACGCAAACCTTTTCTTGCTTGCTAATGGTGCTGCAAGTGGAAGTGATCATGGAGGGAGATGAATAGTTGCATAATTGATTAGTGATTATCCGTAGAATGTAAATGAATAAGTATTTGTTAAAAAGATTATGCAAGGTTATGTCACTCCCTTCTCTTGCGGTAGGCTTAAATAGCTCTAGACTAGCTAGCTTACACATGCTCTCGCTTGGTCCTCGTGCCATCAAGTGCTAGGGTTCTCGTAATGGTATGAACAAACTAGCGAGGCGGCTTGTCTGTCTCGGGAATCAGACTAGCGCGTCATCTAGCTAGTTAGATTAACTGTGCGTACATCTACGTACCGGGAGGCATTGTCAGTATATTACGCATCACTACCCTCGCTAAATCGCAGTAGAGACGTAGCCACGTAGTACGTCCTTCCGATGAAAAAAACACGAATTAGATTAGTGAAGAGTACATGTACAAAGTCATGTAATGTATTATTACAACAAGGTACTCGTCACAACGTCGGAGGCTCGAAATTTACTGCTCTTGATGCCGTAGCTTCCGGTTTGCTCGGCGTTTCTATCTAGCCCCCAGTCTCTCGAAGTCGCTATAAGCCGTACTAAGAAGAAAATTAAGAAAGTACTCGGCGGGGTTGCAGAGTCGCCCCGACGAGCGCTTGATACCCTTTACGATCACGAAATTTGGTGCTCTTAGGGGGAGCCGATGCATCTTTGATAGAGTTGGCCAAGCATGCAACCGCATCTAAGGGAGTGCATATGGGCAAGTCGTTGGCCTTTTAGCGCCAAAGGTTTCTGTCGTCGCCCATGTCGCTCACGCGGACAACGTCTTGCGCGGGTTGACCTCCGCCGCGGACTGCTACGAGTATTGTCATTTAACATTGCATTATACGACATTGCACATGTACTCGATAATAATTTGATTCGTGCTTTTCCATGGGAAGGAAGTGCCACGCGGTTATGACACCAATGCAATTTAGCGAGGGCACCATTTTGTATTGTAATGCAATTCCCTCCCGGTACGTGCAGCACGCACAATTAATCGAACTAGCTACATGACGCGCTAGTCTGATTTCTCGAGACAGACAAGTTGCGTCGCTAGTTTGTTCAGATCGTTACAAGAGCCTTAGCACCCGGCCCGAGGACCACACGAGAGCATATGGAAGCTAGCTAGGCTCGACCTATCTAAGCCTAGTGAAGTGGAAAGAGATCATACAACTTTCTTATCATTAGTTTGTTCATTTTTACAATCCAATGTCAAACAATAGCAATAAGATATCTTCAATATTTCTCTCGATCTGCGCTTCCAATAGCAGTAGCAACAAGCAAAAACGTATGTGTGTCATCAGCACCTAGCTTACAGAAGGCAAACTGTAACACGGACGATGTGGAGGCCGCTTCTTTGTTCGTTGGGCTGCATGCCTTCTCATGCCACGGCGCTCTTCACCCCCACCATGGGCCGCGAGCGTCTCCGCGGTTCCACTCGCGGCGCGTGAAGCGCCACTTGTCGCCTCCACGTGTTGCAATTCTAGTGTTACATGAGAATTCCTTTTGTTCTCTTGTGTTTTCTTTGTTAGGTCTATATGTGCACAAAGCATAGCTTCCATTTGCCATGTCTTAGATCCCGTGACCCTCGTGTCATTGTTGCCCTTTTGGTGTCCCCCCCCCATTTTTTTAGGTCCTCGTGGTCCTTTAATCCATACCATGAAAGCGCGTGATATATCGTACAGAATTTCATCGAGCTAATCGTTTGGGATATACAAACACACACAAAGAGATCAAGACACGAAACATCGACACGCATACATTTTCAGTGATCACCCTCCCTCAAAGCCCATGCTACACAACTCACAGTATGTCACCTACATAAAATTATGAACACGCCGGGATACAAAGGCCGCATGGCCAAATCACACATCCACACCATTTCCACTACATACAACCACTGGCTCACAGAGTCCATCAAATCACGAGGCTCCTCCCGCCCACACTTTGGTGCCTAGTCCGAGCCCAGCGTGACGCATGCTCCATGTTCCACCACATCCCCCCCTCTCCCTCACCAACCCCATAGCCTCCACACTCCGCGCCCACTCCACCCGCCAAGACGATATCCTCCTCGCCTCCCTCCGTGATAAAGACACTCACATCACTGACCCACACACTTACAAACAAGCATACTGCATCTTCGCACCCCGATGAATACACAAATCCCTCCTTCCACGCCTAACCCCCCTCTAGCACAACAACATTACCAAGTGGCCACAAGTCCTTCTCCGCGCCTCCAACTCCCCCATCCTCCTCAAATCATGCAAATCTATAGCCTCACTCGAAGGAGCCGCTAACTCACTCTCCATCTCTATTCGTCTCCTTGCCACGGTCCTCACCGAACCCCTAGACACCATCCACAACCGCCCGCCCACCACACACCGCACAGCTAAGCATGCCTCCCCACTCAACACAATCCACCCATAATGGATTCCTCTCTTAAGACCCCACCTTCCCCGCTCCCCCACCAACCTCTCCCCCGGTATCCGACCCCCTCGCATCCACACCACCTCTCCCCTTGCTCCCACCACACATTTCGACTCGAAATACCTCTCCCCCTCGGACCACCACTACTCTCCATGCGACGTCACACGCATCATTTCCAATCAACAGGACACTGAATACGGTCAAACACACTACATGGTTGAGCGGGCCCCGGAACACCTCACGGAATGTGACATCCAACTTCAACCCGACGACGGCTTCCGCCTCATCTCCTCCACCCCCACCTCGGTATGTCTCCCCACCCCCTCCCCCTATTGAACCATGCAAACACAGTTAGTGTGGAAGATAACGTACGCAAACGTAGTTACAGTCACAGTCCCGCAAACGGAACAGTTACAGCGACAACCAGCCTACAGGCGTGGTGTCCGGACAACAGAAGTGTGTGAGCTGTAGCCTAGCGACAGCTCTGTACCGAGTCAAACAGTTTATCGGTATGTCCGATCTAGACATGTACTAATCATATCTAGAATAGCTTACAGTAGCTATCTGCAACTAATACGTATGCGGTATTACTTACAACACTCCCCCTGCATGTAGCTACGGGATGAAGCGTTGCATTGGGTCTTGTCCTCCAATGATCGCACTTCGGTGTCTTGCAAGTGCATGTCTTGGGAGGAGTTTGGTGAGCATGGCAGCGTCGGCAAAGCCTGTGAGTTGGAGGCTGTGGTCCAGGCCCCCCCCCAACGTCAGGCGCATGTGAATGGTGCCATGAAGGGAGCGGAGGACCTTTTGCAGAGCGCGCCAATGTGCCTCTGTGGGTGAGGCTTGGGCGGAGCCAAGGATGCGCAAGACCGGGGAGACAGCGGGGCGCGTGCAGACGGGGGCGTAGTGGGGGCTGCCCAAGAGACTGGGGTGGACGTCTGGGTCAAAGTCGGGGGTTGCGTGTGTCGGTCGCCCGATGACTATGGGGTCAACGGTGGGGCGACGACGGCCACGGGGGGTGTGGTCGCCACGCTTGGCTGGGGAAGAGTGATGTCCATGGAAGAGTAGAGGTGGGCCACCCGGAAATGGAGAGCGGCCAGCCATTGGGGACGGCGGGGCGTACGAATTCGGGTGGTCACGGGAGGGGGGGACGCCGTGAAAGGGCGCCTCCGGGATGAGAGGTATGGGGTGGTGAGGGGCATATCCAACGGGGGGGTATGGAGGGTGTGGCGGGAGTTGTTTGACTGCGATGTCGTGTAGGGCAGAATCAGCGGGGGGGTATGGGGGGGGTTGCAAGTGTTCACCTTCGAGTTTGGGGCGCGAGGGCTCGCGGTGCGCATCGAGGCGGCGCTGTGCGACGGCGGGGTGCGGAAGAGTACTCGCAGCAATAACAGCATCCTCGGCCGACAACGAGTCGAAACGAGCTGTCAAGTGTGCCACTTGCGCAACGAGCAGGACGAGGGGATCCGGGGGGTGTTCGAGGGGGAGGTCGTGCACGTGGTGGCCCTCCGGAAAGTGTGCGAGGTGAGCGACGTGGCGGCGCTGAGCGACAGGGGGGTGCGGATTAGCACCCGCAGCAGCAACAGCACCCGCGGCCGACTGCAAGTCGAAACGAGCTGTCAAGCGCGCCACTTGTGTAAAGATCAGCGCGAGAGTATCCGGGGGGTGTTCGAGGGGGAGGGTGTGCACGTGGTGGTCGTCCGGAAAGTGTGCGAGGTGAGCATCGTGGCGGCGCTGAGCTACAGGGGGGTGCGATATAGCACCCGCAGCAATGGCGGCTGACCGCGAGTCGAGATACGCGTCAAGGCGCGTCAGTTGCACACGTAGCAGCTCGAGAACACCCTGGGTAGTATGGACAGTGCTCTGCTGAGAGCCTGACTCAGGGGAACCAACAGGTGAAACAGGCGGGTTTTTCTGCGCCATTTCGACAGAGGGCAAAAAAGAAAGAGCTGGAAGAAAAACAGGCAGCGGTAAAAACCGCTAGCCGGACTCGTGCCTAACAGCGGTATGCAAAGAGACGGCCTGATGCCCGCCGACCCCTCGGCCTGTAGCCCCGGGGTGTCTCAGAGCACCTTTTCTGTATCCTCCACCCAGTGTGGGGCACAAGTCGAGGCCAAGGCCAGGACAGGTGGAGCGCTGCGCTGATGGCCTAGTCGATAAGCTAATATGAAAATAAAAAAGGTAAGCTACGGCTAGCGTGCAACCTGTGGATGCGTATTCACCCGACAGTGCACCCCCCCGTTCTCCAGCTTGGACCTGTGTGCACCCTGTCCACACATGACGAGTGCGTCGGTGTGGTTGGCTGGCTATCTCCGGCGGGTGGCTGGCTTAAGAGGGTGGTGGCGGGTTTTAAAAATCGCAGCTTATACTGGCGATACCGCCGACTACAGGTTGAAAGTACTAGGTGTCTATAGAAACTTGCCTTCTGCGGGAGAGCTGTCGATCGCAGCTCGCCGAACCATGTTGTCGCGCGTGAGTGACGTGAGGCGGGGGCCCATAACCTATTGAACCATGCAAACACAGTTAGTGTGGAAGATAACGTACGCAAACGTAGTTACAGTCACAGTCCCGCAAACGGAACAGTTACAGCGACAACCAGCCTACAGGCGTGGTGTCCGGACAACAGAAGTGTGTGAGCTGTAGCCTAGCGACAGCTCTGTACCGAGTCAAACAGTTTATCGGTATGTCCGATCTAGACATGTACTAATCATATCTAGAATAGCTTACAGTAGCTATATGCAACTAATACGTATGCGGTATTACTTACAACACCCCCTCCCTTTGCTCTATCTGCCACGACACCCTCCACCAAGACCCCGCTACATCATGCAACACATGCCCGCACTTTGCCGTCCATTCATACTGCCGCCCCGCCGAGGGGCCAAACACCTAGCAATGCGACTAGTGCGAACGCGGCTAAAAGCACGACCTCACCCGCCTACAAGAGGTCCAGTGGGCCCCCTGCCTCTAACTCCATGACACCATCAGTGAGTCCCCCTCTAGCCCCACTGCCCTCACCGCATTCAACTTTGGTTTCATTCCAACCACAACACTCATCCTACCCGACCCCAGACCTGCCTCATGGACATATCCCCTCATCTCCTTCAACCACGACCCAATCAATCCAAACCTCGACATGCTCCCCACCGGCATATTCAACATCCACACCCACCCCACCCTCCACAACACAACCATCCACTACACCCCCGACGGCCGAGCAGTCACAACCCTCTCCGGCCCCCGCATCGGACACCTCTTCCACCTCGTCCGCCCCGACCTCACACACCGTACATTCGAAGAAGAGGTATACCACCTCATCACACGACTTGGCTCCCGCTCAGAAATCCACTCACCCACCACACGCAACACATGGGCTATACTCATGAGGACCTCCTCTCAGCCCTTCGCATCACCTTCCATACCCAAACCGAATTAGACCCCCTCAACAAATCCATGCACTCACACACCTACCACTCACTCTACCCAGAAGATGTAGTCTTCTCATCCAGCGGCAGCAACGCACCACACACTTGGCACGGCACTATCATCGCTACCCGGAATACGACCACGATTGTATGCGTCGCGCTATGAAACACGCAATCACCAGCGCCCACTCCACAGCCTCAAACTCCCCCAGTGCCACCATCCTCATCCTCCCCCGATGCGAACACACAGTCACACACACCATACCGCCATTTCAAATACATCGACTCCCCATACACCTACCACCTTTACACCCTTCCGAACGACGCAAAGACCTTCCTACCCCTAGACCAACACACATGCCCTCCCACCCCCACATCATTCGGCTCACGCTGGATGGTGGACATCTAGCTCGTCGCCAACCCCCGTGCACTCTCCTCCCTGCCCTCCAGCACAGCCATGGCCGCCCTTCACAACACACTCGAATCCATGTACAATACACACCTTCCTAACTCCTCCATCACCATCCCGCCTACGGCCCTTTTTGACACTTACTCACCACACTCATCCGGTATCTATCACTTTCCTCCCAACCCCACTCACCCCATCACTTACCCCATTGAGGAGCGCACATCACTAACGTACTCCCCCACTAGATGAGCACTTGCTTGGGATTGGTAGGACTTCGCATACACCGACGGATCCAAACAGGGAGCCCCCTCCGGCCCTCCCCCCTTGGAGCGGCTGCCACCCACCCCGCCTCGGACACACGCGTCAAAATTATGGTGACTTCCACCCCTCCCTCTCACACCATTGACCGTGTGGAACTCGCGGGCATCGATATCGGCCTACAACTCGGCCATACCCACCTACTTACGGACAGTGCGTGCTCACTCCGCCTTATACAAGGATACATGGACTGCCCATCCGCCTACAAACACAACATTCACCGCGACACACTTGCTTGACTCCAACACACAAACCCTCAAAACTCGCTGCCAGTCAAGCATCCGCACCCATCCAGGCAAAATCAAAGCACACAACCACTCTATCGGTAACGACCTCGCAAACACCCTCGCAAACCTAGTTGCAGACGGCCACCCACCTGACACAACCTACACCACGGGCTCATACGTGTCGATAGGACGTTGGACTTGGCCATACACACTCATACCCCAAACTCTAGGGGAATCCATACCCTATAGGTACACCAACCTCAAAACGGATGCACACACATACATCACCCTACACACACACACACACATACACACACACACACACACACACACACACACACACACACACACACACACACACACACACACACCTCACAAACTACCAAACACGGTGCACCCCTCGCCCGCGCCGCGGAGGACGGGGCCGACTTCACCTTTCACAAAAAACACACATCACTCACCTATGTCTAATTCACACACAAGCAAGAATTCATATGGAGCGTGCACAACACCCGCCTCCTATCACACAATCCCACCCCGCGCTGTCCCATGTGTGGTCAATTCACCAGCAACGGCCATATGGCCGGTAACTGCCCCACCATATTTGGCCTTATATATGACCGCCACAACATCGCGCTACAACTCTTCTCCCTCATGGAACGCCACAACGGCGGCCGCCGGGAGACCATCACAGCGGATTTTGGTAACAAACCCATCAAATCATTCTCATCCCTCACACCCATCCATACCCCCCTTGACTGCCACCCCCATCACCCACCCACATGCCAACCCGTCTTGTTCTTGCTCACGAAGGTCTCTCGCCCGACTCCCCCACCTCATGCCCCGCCATCCTCCCTCACAATATCCCCCCCCCCCCCCCCCCCCCGCGTTGAGACCCCCGGCGCACAAACCCAACTTCATCCGGCATCTCGAACCTATATTCGTCGGACACGCAAACGGCCGCAGACGTTACTCCTCGATAAATAAGATCCTGATAGGGGAATGAAAATACTGCACGGACCACAACCTCTCCCACACAGCCCAATTGATTCGCGAAAAAATACACCCCCCTCGCCAACGCCATTCGCCAACACTAGCTTGGCATAAAAGTCGACATTTTTCCCTTCGTCATGAGTCGCACGGGTACACCTCACTCATCCACCATTACCAATCTCACCTCCCTTCTCACCCTCCGCACCGACCCTCTTGACAAACTCATCTCACAAACACGACTCGACACGACACGCCTCCTCGCACAACTGCATATGCACACGGTCCAATGGCTGCATAATCGCCTTCTCATATACCGCATCAAATCTCTCACGACCGCACGGCGCACCTCCTCACACTTCACCCACGCACGCCCCTAACTGCTCGCTACCACCCTCACGCACGCCACACCCCCAACACCCTTTGGAGAGGCTGGGTTTAAGCGGTTCACGGTCTAGCCTTTACTTATAAGATCATGAATGGCCTGGTTGGGAGGGCCCAGAGACAACAACCGATTTCACCCGGTACATGTTGTAAACAATTTAATTTCAGTGATCAATAAATGACGGGCGGAAGCACCATACACACATGGAAAGAGGGGGGGGGGGGGAGTAAAGAGACCCTGGCATGCATAAGGTTTTCATAAGAAATCAATGTACCGAATTCAATGTATTCTTGCCATCTCTCGGTTCAAGCTATGCGGGGTGCGTTCTCGTCGGCGGGTGTTGACATGTCGGATGATGCGTGGGCCACTGCTTTTGCGGACCATTTGGCTCGTTGCGGCGGAGATGCTTCGGTCCACACCGCTCACTCTTGGTTAGTGACGGCCCTTGCGGAAATCATCTCCGAGGTTCGTGGCGCACTCGGGGTTGGCGTCGAGGTCCTCACAGATCCCACGATGTTAGTTCAACTCCCCAACGGCAACGACGGTCTCCCCGCGGATGTGGGTGTCTTGCACTATCACGGCATCCGAGGCTCAAAACTTGCCCTTGATGCCGTGGTTTCCGGTTTGTTCGGCGTGTCTAGCCCCCCGTCACCCGAAGTCGCTCTCCGCCGTGCTGAGAAGACCAAGTTCGAGAAGTACTCGGAGGGGTTGAGGAGTCGCCCCGACATCCGCTTCATTCCCTTTGCAGTCACGGAATTTGGTACTCTTGGCGGCCACGCCACGGCTTTCTTGACGGAGCTAGCCAAGCAGGCAGCCGCATCTAAAGGGATGCACGTGGGCAAGTTGTTGGCCTCCTGGCGTCGAAAGGTCTCTCTCGCCGTCCATGTTGCTCACGCGGACAACGTCTTGCGTGGTTTGTCCGCCGCTGCGGACGGCACGGAGGCCGCTTCTTCCTCGGCTGGGATGCCTTCTCCGGCCACGGCGCTCTTCACCCGCGCCATGGGCCGCAAGCGTCCCCGTGCTTCCTCGAGCGGCGCGTGAGGCGCCGCTTGTCGCCTCCAAGTGTTGCATTCTCGGCGTGGCTTAAGAGTTTCCTTAGTATAATTTGCTGGGTTTATGCACAATGTAGTGCTTTCCTTTTGCTGTGCTTTGGATTCCGTGATCCTCTTGTCACTCTTGCCCTCTTGTTTCCCCTCCCACTTTCCCTGTCCGTGCTCATCTGGTTCTTCTTGTAAACAGAATTCAATGTATGGGAAGCGGGATTGTAGTATTGTCCTAGTTTTTGTAGATGGAGTTCATTAATCATGAAAGTAAGAAGGTAGTCTGATTTTTGAAGTGTCACATATTATTTGTTATGAAATTAAATTTTAATTACAAATAAGGCAGCGGAAACCACCAATATCAATAAAAGAAAAAATATAAAGGAGGTAAAAATCCATAGGCCTTAGCCCGGGGAACATGAAGGCGTGGCACAGCATCGGCGCAGCCCTCATGCAAATCATCGCGAAGATAGGAACCCAAAGTAGGTTGTGCTGAAGAGAAAAACATGAAAAGGGGCGAGGGCTACGGTGACACCGTCGTGACCTTCCTCGAGCGCGATGACAATGGCACCCTAGATGTGGCGGCTGAAATATTGGGCCTTTCCACAGCTAGCCTACCCCGCAACACTCACTCAAATTGTTTTCTTCCCATACGTTTCGGAGGTATGGGGGTGGGGGACTTGGTTGCATTGGCGGATGCGGCCCATGTCGAAGCCGCCGGTTTGGCAATGAGCTTTGCTATCCGTTTCCTTACCGCGCAAGATGCTCACGTGCGCGGGGATTACCACGAGGAAGTTCCGATGGAGCCGATCATGTATGGACGGTTAGCGACTACCACGACCACAACGGCGTCCTGAAAGCATGGTACACCGGACGGAGACGACGGCGACAACGAACCCATGTGGTCGTTAGAACTCACTTCATCGTGGGCGCGCTTAGATGCCGCGTGCGGTTCTCACGCTCTCACCGAGTCCAAACCCTTGATAACCACAGCAGCCTTAGCGATGCTTCCCCCGCAACGTCCAACGGTGGCTCGCGGAGGCTGCGTAGCCGAAGCCGGATCAAACAACGAGCAGATTGCTCGGTCCCTTGATGGCCTACCCTCGCTTGTACCCCTTACTGCGTTTGCCACGGCCATCTTTCCAAAGCTATAAGCCGACATCAGTTAACGCGTCAACTTGCTTCGCTTCGCGAAGCTCGCTCCCATGTTTTGCAACCGCGCTCAACCGGAGTCTAGGCGTTTTGTATCTCGTCTCGGCCACGGCGCCCTTGCGTTTTAGGCTTCGGACCCGCCTACTTCGGGTCACCATGGCGAGCTCCGTGACAGGTTCCCTAAGCATTGCGACGCAGTTTTCCGCGTCGCGGTCTGTCGCATCTTCGGCCTACCCTCATCCCGCATCCTCTCTACTCTGCGCTCCCCCACTGCTTTTACTTCTTGCCATCTCTCGGTTCAAGCTATGCGGGGCGCGTTCGCGTCGGCGGGTGTTGACATGTCGGAGGATCCGTCGGCCACTGCTTTTCCCGATCATTTGGCTCGATGTGCGGAGATGCTTCGGTCCACACCGCGCACTCTTGGTTAGTAACGTCCCTTGCGGAAATCATCTCCGAGGTCCGTGGCGCACGCGGAATTGGCGTCGAGGTTCTCACAACTCCCCAACGGCAACGACGGCCTCCCCGCGGATGTGGGTGTCTTGCACTATCACAGCATCCAAGGCTCAAAACTTGCCCTTGATGCCGTGGTTTCCGGTTTGTTTGGCGCTTCTTGCCCCCCGTCTCCCGAAGTCGCTCTACGCCGTGATGAGAAGACCAAGTTCGAGAAGTACTCGGAGGGGGTGAGGAGTCGCCCCGACAGCCGGTTCATTCCCTTTGCAGTCACGGAATTTGGTACTCTCGGCGGCCACGCCACGGCTTTCTTGACCGAGAAGGCCAAGCAGGCACCCGCCTCTAAAGGGATGCATGTGGGCAACTTGTTGGCCTCCGAAAGATCTCTCTCGCCGTCCATGCTCCTCACGTGGACAACGTCTTGCGCGGTTTGTCCACCGCCGCAGACGGTGTGGAGGCCGCTTAGTCCTCGGCTAGGATGCCTTCTCCTACCACGGCGCTCTTCACCCGCGCCATGGGCCGCGAGCGTCCCCGTGCTTCCTCGAGCGGCGCGTGAGGCGCCGCTTGTCGCCTCCACGTGTTGCATTCTCGGCGTAGCCTAGGAGTTTCCTTAGTTTAATCTGCTAGGTTTGTGCACAATGCAGTGCTTCTTTTTGCCGGGCTCTTGTCACACTTGCCCTTTTGTTTCCCCTCCCATTTTCCCTGTCCGTGCTCATGTTGTTGTCCTTGTAATCCTTTTTTAACAATGTAATAATAGTATGCGGAAGCTTATTGCTATTATGGAATCGCATCCAATCCGTACATTTATATGATTCTGCAATAAAATAAATAAATTGAAGGATTGTGGTTTGTACCATCCCACATTCTCGTGGTTATTAATCCTCGATTGTGAAATACACGTACCGTATATTTCCCTGTTTACGATACAATATACGCTGATGACTACTACTGGCGACTGTGTACGTTGTTTGTATGTGTGCTTTACGGGTGGATGATATGACGTCAATACATGGTACGGGTCCGCCTTGAAAAACACGCACCAGAACGAACCCCCCCACCACCACTAACAAAAGGGCCGGGCGTCGCCAGAGCTTCGGAGTCCGTAACGAGATGTTGCCTGTCCTGACCGCGCGTTATAAACTAAAAAGGCAGGACGAGTGGCTTCCAGCACCGTGCCACGGAGCTATGGCAGCTACAGAATGCAGTAGTCTAGACTGTGATCCAGAGGCGAGTGGGCGGAAGGCCCGCGTTTACGTATGGGACCTGGACGAGAGTCTGATAATTTTCAACTCGCTGCTGAACCACCAGTTCGCCCTCGCCAACCCGTCCTGCCCCAAGCCAGAGGCCTCTGCGCTCGGGGAGCAGTGGCAAGACGCTATTTTAGACTTCATCGACGACTTTTTCTTCTATCGTCAGGTGAATGCTCACGCGGGCTGGCGGGAGTTGTTGATGCCCATGTGTGGTGGTAGGGTGCGGGAAGTAAGCGCCAAATAAGAAAACTCGGGCGTAAATTTCGAAGCTTCGTACAGACCCGGCCTGAGCTGGCCTGAGCGGTCCGTCTCAAATTCATATAATGCCATCATATATCCTAGCTATGGTTTCGTAGAGTGTGCCCGCGGGGCTATCTATCATTGCGAGAAAGGCTTTTCGTTCCGCTGCAGCACTTCCCAATAGCGGGCCTCTGTCAGCTGGCGATAGTATCATAAAGATTGGGTTTATACGTGTCCTTCATCAAGCCACCCTCTCACCCCATGCTCTGATAGAAACAGGCAGTGCATACATGCCTTGTGAACGTCACCGTGGGAGGGGTTATTGCCAGGTCCTAGAAGCCAATAACAATACCGGGTAGCGCCTCTCGATACAGCCCATCCGATGTGTTGCCCGCCTCGAGGCCCGTTCTGCTGTCCCCTTCGGCATAGGCTCGCGGCCACGTATACGGACGGCGATTAACGCGGGCTAACATTAATAAAAATCCCGTTAATATCCAGCAGCACGATGATATCTAGCACGGTGCCAAGTACGACACGCGACTGTCGCATTATTCCATCCGATATTTAGCACAGAATCAAGCCAAACCGCCCATATATTTAGCGTTAATATCTTTGCTCCCTTTATTCGCCCGGTCGCCTGTCATTTATTTCAATGTAGCGACGTTCGTCCGCCGGTTCCCTAATATTTATGATATTAGTTTTCCAAAGTCACTGGCTTTCCGACCATCCGAGACTAGTAAATAGTAACCGAATTAATCAGTTACCCTTATACACTTGTTACCGTATGATTGCGCCGTAGCGTTGCCTTCCTTCTTGCGGTTGCGTCGTGTCAAGAGCTCTCAGGCGCTCTCTCTCTCTTTCTCTCTGCTCTGCTGGGTTTCACAGGTGGAGGACGTCAACATTGCGCACGTATCAGAATTGGACAAATTTCCGGATTCCGACGATGACAGCCCGCTGGATCTTGATGCCTCCAGCTCCTCGGGCCCCTTCACCGAGATATGTAAGGATGTCGCGTTGCGCATGAGGGCTGCGGTGTCGTTGTACGGCCAGGTGAGAAGCCGCCTCTGCACCCACCCCCCTCACTCTTGCAACGCGCACAATTACATAAGCACAAATGCGCTGCCAACACTCCCCCCCCCCTCCCCCCCAGAACACATACACACACACACACACACACACACACACACACACATGGTTACGCTTACACACCGACACACAGGCGCGCGCAAGAATTCGTTCACGCACATCCAGATAACCCCCCCTTCTCGCCCTTACACACATCAATAATACAAAATCAATGACATGTACTCGATCACTTTCTCATTGACTTTCTTCCCATAATGTTCATAGAACACAGTACTGTCACCCACCCATCTCAAGCCGTTCGCGACCCCGCCCCCCAAGTGCATGCTCCTATATACAGTTTACGACACTGTCAGATAAAGTGGCACACATGCGTGCGCCCACACTCACTGTGCTTCACTCGCATGCTTATTGTCCAAGAAACGCAAACAGGCATACATAATTTGTGGACGTATCCTTCTCTTCCTCCGTTGTTGAGTCATGTGAGCAACTATCACACGATTCTGCGGGGGTGTGCTGAGTGGAGTGTCTGCTGAACATATTCTCGCCAGGGCCTAGAGACCATGGACATCAGCCTGAAGCGTTCCGCCGACCTTTGCGATCTGTACGAAAAGACGGACCAAATGGCCAACGGGTGGCTGTCGCACGCGCGAAAAACGCTACTGGAGCTGCAGCGCCTGTCGACGCGACTGAGGGAAGAGGAGGACACCGAGACGCACATGATGCTGGTCACTACTGGGGAGCTGCTGCACACGTTGGCGAAGCTAATGCTGTTCAGGCTCGAGGTACCTTCCCCCCCCCCTCAAAAAATGTAATGCGCGCACATACACACACGCGCGCGCGCGTGGGGGCGCATACAGAAACACACACACACACACACACACACACACACACACACACACACACACACACACACACACATTCACAGCCACCACACACCGTATACACGCACATGAAATATGTTTTGGTTGCAAGGTGTAGCGTAATTCAACACACGCGATATATGCATTTCTGAGAGGAGTTTCATTTGTGGGCTTGTAGGAGTTTTTCCGGCCGGATGACATATATAGCGCCAAGGGTCCGGGGAAGCTGTGGTGTTTCAAGCACATCCAGCAGCGCTTCGAGGGGACGGCCGTGAGGTACATCTGCATCGGGGATGGGCCGGAAGAGGAGGCCGCTGCGGCGTCCCTGACGTGGCCGTTTCTGCGCATTGCGTTAGACACCACCGGATGCGCCACCATCGGCCAAAAGGAGGACACCAAAGTGCACCGCGCCAATGGATATCTCCTTAGCTGCAAAGCGAACGACAGCTTTGGCTCTAAGGGCCGCTGCCTCACGATGCTGTCCGCGCAGGAGTTGCACGCGCTCACGCTGGCGAGTGACCGCACGTGAGTGGGTGGGTTACGTTGATGTCCTTCCGCACATTTTTTGTAGTGTTACTCACTGTTGCCTCGGAGATTAGTAGTGCATAGTTTTAAGAGCCCACCTGCCTTTCCTACCTCTCTCATATGTACTTTTAGCCCGTGTAACAATGGCAAGGCAGGCAATCATGACCCCCCCCCCCCCCCCCCCCCACCCCCCTCTCACGCACAACCCTCCATGTTTGGGTTTTAGGGTTTGCACATAATATGCCCATGAGGTGTGCAGTGATAACTCATCGTAAAAAACAATAAATTACAAAGCTGAAGGTTGTTACTTTTATAGCAAATATGCGACATTTGCGCTGATCGCGTTCAAAATTTAATATGCGTATCCTATAACTATGTATTTGCAGCCCATTGAAACGCAAAGTTGCTCCCCCTTTCAACTATCTATGTCCGGTGCATGGTGATGACTGGTAGCCTAAAGCAGGCAAGCTTCTGCAGCTTGTCAAAAATACATATACATCTGGCAGCCCTAGCACTGCCGTACCTCCTCATCCTGCCGCAGCCATAATGATTTCACGATTGATTGGCCATCGATATGGAAATGTGGAACTTGGGGTCCAGGGGGTTTTGAATCGACGCGGTCACACCTCCTCGACTGGACTCCGCCGGCGACATGGTGGACCCCAGCCCGGGCACAAGATACCCGTCTACTGTGTCATCCGCCACCCCGCTCGCAAGCATGTTGCCAAATGTCTGCGTGAGGTCCTTGAAGCTCTTCAGGCTGCGCTGCTTGGACGGGCTACCGTACTCGGCGAGCATGCGCTCCAGGCGCCGAAGGATGAGCTGATCGCAGGGTCGCTTATCGGGGTCGTGGTCCCAGCACTCCTCAGCCAGTGCCTTCAGTGCGGGGAGAACAGTGGAAGGGAAAGACGGTCGCTTCCGTAGGTGTACCACCTCCTGCACGTGCGTAGCCAGTGTGACATTTTCCATCGCCGTCTGCTGCCCCGAAGCCAGCTCGTAGATGAGGTACCCGAGGCTAAACGTGTCCATCTTGGGAGACACCCTGTTGTGCTCCAGCACCTCAGGCGCGAGGTACTTCATGTCGCCCGAAATATTGGAGGCGTAGTAGGAGTCCAGGCCACGCAGGTCGCGGGCAAGCCCAAAGTCAGCCACCTTGGCAACCAGGCCGTGCTCGGTGGTGGACGACTTTAGCAGCACGTTTTCGCATTTCAGGTCGCCGTGCACGATGCCGAGGTGATGGAGGTATGACAGCGCCAGCACCACCTCCTTAATTGTAGTCAACAGAATCTTCAAAGACCCTTCCTTCAACGGGCAGATAGACTGCAAACACCGACAGCAAACTAAGACACTATGCAAAATAAGGCTACAAGGACAGGCTTTGGTGCCATTTTTGTTCTATTTCATACATTTTCTATTTTTTCTAGGCAGAGGAAACACAGAGGGTAGATGTGCGTACCTCGACACTTGAGCGCAGGTCCCCTTTATTGCAAAGCTCCTGCACAACCCAGAGCTCGGCGATGTTGGGCACTTCTACCCCCTCCGTATCCACATCCAGGTCCACCTCCATCTGCGTCATCGACCTGTCCAGCACTTTGTATACATGATATGTCTGCACGACATTGGGGTGCGTGATCCCGCGCAGGCTGTTGGCCTCGATGCCCTTCAGCATATGCGAACGCAGCGCGACGGTCCGCCCCTTGAGAACCATCACCTTGCACGCTACATCTGCCCCCAGCCACACCCCCTGCCATACCTTGGCAAAGGAGCCAGAGCCCAGGCACCGTTTGAGCTCCAGGTGCCCCATGTCCACAGGATTAGAAAGCACGGTGGTGTCCTCCATGAGGTCGTTCTGCTGCAGCCTCTCCCTGATCTCTGTGCTGGCCAGCGACTTGGGCAGGGTGGTTCCAGACGCAGCTATGCTCGAGCCAGTGCTTCTCTGTCGTGTTATATTCCTAGACAACCTGCCCTGCTTCAAGCGCGAAGGTGAACCCACCGTCATGACGCTGTTGGCAGAAAGTTTGATAGCATTCCGCCGCCGGATGAACGCCCATGTCAGGAGACCAGCGGCTACAACCGCCACAAACACCACAACGAAGATGACGACGATAAGCGTCACGCCCAGTTCGCTGGAGCTACCGGCGTCTGGGCCTACAGGGACGCCCACTGGAGGTGTCAGCGTCGGGATTTGCGTGTCACTGCCAGAGGGGCTGCACGCCTGCCAAAATTGCAAACACAAAAGGTGTCGTGAGAAAATGAATCCGGGCAGTGAATGTACATGTAACGGCAAACCCCAACAAATAACCAAAACATAGTCATGCCATCAATGATAATGGTACAATGGTCAAATACAATTAATTGCTGAGTAATCCCAAAAAGTTCATTGACCACTCATAACCACACGGGTGGCCAGATTTATGCACCTGCGTGCTCGCAGGAATGGCTTCGTACCTCGACATTGCAGCGCGACCAGCGTCCTTGGACAAAGCAGCCCACGTACTCCTCTTGTCCGAAAGGATTCCGGCACTCCCTGCCCAAAATATTGCCGTACAGCGCCGGATACCTAACCAACAGAAACGAAGTGGACACAAAATTAGCGAGTTGATGATGCACACCGTAACCACCACCAACAACAACACAGCCAGTTACTCATAACCGAAACGGATGTTGGGGATAGTGAGAGACGAATGGGACGTACGATCGGCTCCAAGGTTCGCAGTCCAGTCCATTCCGTGCGACCGACACATTGCCAGCGTACATGGCTCCATTGTCCTCCAGGTTCTGACAGCCCGCCGTGGTTTCGTTACGCAACACCTCGCAAGAAGGCACGTAGCAGTACTCCCACTTGAAGGGGAAGTTGGGGATGACGGTGTCGAGCTCCAGCTGCCTTTCACCCCGGCGAACAAAGCACCACGCACCTGCAGCAGTACACAGGCCGGATTGTCACACAATGCAATGGACGCAGGTGGATATATTATAGTAAGGGAGCGGGGAATGAAGAAGGACAAGGCAAGTAGCTCACCGGAATGATCAGCCGGATTGCGGCACCTATTTCCACCCACATCGCTGAAATTGAGGCCCGCGATTTGGATGTTCTTCCAGTAAGCGCAAGGGACGCCGCTGCGAGTGTAACTTCGGGTGCCGTCGTAGTCTCTGCCCCTGATGCTGGCTGTCATGTCGCTCTGGCAATCTGGCTGATGCTGCTCGGGGGGGATAGCCGCTGGGGGAGGGGACTGAGGAAAGAGAAGCGTTGCATTACGCATCCGAAAGCGCATTCCCTGCGGAAACACTGCCTCGTTGAAGTCCAGAAAGCTCCA
Organism: Tetraselmis chui; assembly: GCA_026401115.1. Classification (NCBI taxonomy): domain Eukaryota; kingdom Viridiplantae; phylum Chlorophyta; class Chlorodendrophyceae; order Chlorodendrales; family Chlorodendraceae; genus Tetraselmis; species Tetraselmis chui. Next base: position 193,449 of record JAPMLY010000467.1, read on the forward strand.
GCTGTTGTGAGTAAAGACAGAGTTGCTCTTCAGGGTCTCCCCCAGGAAGAGCTCATCCTGCACCAGCGCATGCAGTCCCTCTAGCGGTGTAACGCCCACATCCACCGCCCCACCCTCTTTCCTGCTGACATCAATGAGACTGTCCATGACCGCAAGCTCAGTGCACTGACAGTACTCCTCTGTGCCAGGTACCGTGCCGTACAGGTCCACACCCACCAGCGTCACAGGCATGTGCCCACTCTCATGCCCCAGCTCGAACAACCCCACCCCTGTGCGCAGATTACTGAACAACAGTTGCCCGCGGTTCACCCGCAACCAGTGCTCGTCTGAGCGAGACGAGAGCCCTGTTAGGTTAAAGGCCAGCGTTACGGTGGCTCCGGGCAGCCCGCCGTGCAGCATAAGGTCCCGGTTGAGTTCTATCACAGCGTTGCCCTGCGTGCCGAAGTGCTCAGGTCCTATGGTGATATCGTGTAATAGCACCGCCACCTCAACGCTCTGGTCGCGCAGAGCCGCCGCAAGCTCCGCCGCGGACGAGACAGTCACGGTGCAGGAGGCCCCGCACGTGGACGGATTCCCGCCCGGGAAATAAACCGAATTATCCACCGGAAGCTCCTCGTTATCCTGCGCGTTGATTATCGTGCCGAGAGCCGCGAGCACAGCGAGTAGCAAGAGGCGGGCGTTTTGGCGCCAATAATAAGGACACGCGTTCCCTTTCTTGGCCCGTCCGATACAACTCAATCGAACCAGCAGCGCCATGACGTGGACAGACACGCGCCGCAGCCGGTATTGAAATACCCCAGGCAGCACTGAGCCTCACCTACCGTAGAATCATCCGAGACTCTCCCATCTTTTCGGAGCGCAGGGCTAGTATTTGTTGGGGGGCGTGGGGCTGGGGCTCCGCAGGGCAGGGCAACCTGTGAAGCGTGAACCTCCGCCTCTAGTGTATATCCGCGGCAGTAGTATTTTGTATTTTCGTTTCACTTTTGCATTATACGATATACTTTTTGAGAAAGCGGGACGAACACGCGAGCGGCCCCAGCGCTAGCGCTGCACCCCGTAACCCTAGGAGTAACTTTCCAGATGAAGAAGCGTCAGCGTTCATCCAAACATTAGCCTGCTGAGCCAAGAGAGCCCTGGCTTCCAGACGCGTGAGTCCTCAGGAGGAACAGCTTTATGCGGACACGGGGTTTAATTAACAGGAGAATAGGATGTGATAGGTGCACCGCGGTGGAACAGCAACGCGGGCGGGTAGGAATCCTTAAATTCACGCTACAGGTAAGGTACACGTACATGTACTTATGCCACAATAATATGCATCAGTACGGGTACATACTGATACGGCACCGTACCGGTACGGAGTGAATAACGGTATATTCGTATATTGGTAAAATATTGGGATTTAACGGTTAGTTAACGTACCATGTTGAGTCCGCTTAAGGCAACGCGCGGAGACAAAGCGTCACAAGCGCAGTAAATTGTCCGCGGCGGACGCCCACCTGCTTTACCTATAAAGCAGCTCCTCTAGCTGGTAGCAGCCACCTTCTCCCTTTGCGCTCGCCCATTCGGCTCGCGCAACATGCATCGTAGCTCTCATAGTTGCGCAAGGTGACAGCTTACACTCGACCTCGTCTAACACGGCCGAGACTCTTTATCCTGCTCAAAATACGATGGCTACAGACAGACAAGTCGACGAGGAAATTCGCGACGCGCCGGAATTTACTACAATAGTAGAATTCAAAGAACAAGAGCAACGCTTACTCGCTAACGCTGCCGCATCAGAAGAGCGAATTAATGGCCGGTTTCAGCAAGCCTTTACCGAACTAACAGCCACGCTTAGCTCGACCATAATCACTCAACTAGCAGCAGCCAAACAAGTCAGCACACAGCTAGCCAGTCTCGTCGGCGTAAGCAACACGCCAAAGGTTGGAATTGCTTTTCACGACGCCCGTAGCGCCCAGCTACCGACCGAGCGACCCTCGATCGACCCCACCGTGCAACCCATGGCCCCAACCCCAGCGACGACGGTACCTCCAGCAGCCCTGCCAGATGAGGACTAACACATCGACACGAAGCTATGGGGACCCTACAATGCCCCAGGCCTCGAGCTACCCCCCCCCCCGACATCTCGACGACCCACAAATCTGGAAGCTTACCTGTGACACCTACCGCCACCTCTCCGCCCGCCGACATTACATTACGGTAAATTATCGCGGAACGTTGTACAGACTAGCCGGTCTTCCGATGGGCTGGAAATGCAGCAGTTATTATTTTTGCCGGCTTACCGAAGATTTTATCCGTCATTTACGCGAACCACTGCCCAACCCCACCCGGACACAACCCCCGTCTAGCTAAAAACCAGCAGCCCACGCGACCTACACCGTCCCGACGCCATCTGCGCAACTCTCGATGGCGGAGTGCCCGATTACTCCCGTACATGGACGACTTCCTATTTTTTGCCGACATCAGAGACGCAGCGTTACAGCTCCGCGACCGCGTCGCGTGCCTACTCGACCGCCTCGGGCTAGGACGCAACCCCAAGAAAGGCCGTTGTGAGCCGACGCAAATCTGCGCACACCTCAGCCTCCATATCAACACCACAACCTCTACGTTCCGAGCCCCTGCTTCGGAACTACATGCCATCGCTACCCTCTCCCGGACCCTCCTACAACGCTCTGCACGCGACGCACGGTGGCTACCTGCCCGGCAGCTCGCAGTGCTCGCCGGAAAAGTACAATACATGTACCTCGCCATTCCAGCAGCCCGATTCTACCTCCGCGAATTGCACGACGTCCTCGCTACGCGCACATGATGGGGAGGCCGGGTGCGACTCACCTACTAGTTGAGACGAGACCTCCAATGCTGGACGCAAGTCCCCTCCGCCAACAACGGCCGCTCCATCTTCTCCCCCATCGAGACCGCCTACATGCACCGCGACAGCTCAGGTTACGGCTGGGGAGCAGTATTAAACGAGCAGTTGGAAGCACGGGGTTTCTGGTCAGCGAAAGACCAACAGCATCACATCACATGGAAAGATTCGAAGACCGTGCGACTCGCCGTCCTTTCGTTCTTACCCCTCTTGCGCGGCCGCAAAGTCCTCTTGCACGAAGACAACCAAGCAGTGGTGGCTGTCCTCTGTCACCTAACTTCGAGGTCTCCGGCTATGATGGACGAGCTTCGATAACTCTAGGAACTTGTCGACACAAACAACATCAGCATCCGCGCGCGATACATTTGCTCCGCGGCCAACGTCTGGGCCGACAGACTGAGCCGCGAAATAGACCGGGACGACTGGCAGCTCAACCCCCGCATCTTCACTTCCTTGGACTCCATGTGGGGCCCCCACTCCATCGACAGGTTTGCCATGCATGGCAAATCGCAGCTTCCCCGCTACAACCATCGCTGTCGAGACCACACCTCCGAAGCCGTGGACTGCCTCCATCTTCCCGACACCCGCAGGACAGTGGAGACCAAGTGGTGCAACCCACCTTGGACACTCCTCCCCGACCTCGTCCATAAGTTACGCAAATCCGGGGCAGAAGCAACAATCATCGCGCCATACTGGCCCGCCAAACAGTGGTACCAACTACTAAGCGAACTTTCCGACGAACATATCATGTACCCCCGCTCCCGATATTTATTCTTTCTGGGCAAGCGCGGAGCGTACGAGGGCGTCGGACCGCCCGGCTGGAGCGTCACGGCTTTCCAAGTACCGCCCCGGCTTGGCTCTACCGAACACGTGGTAAACTCCACCCAACACCGACCAACCGGACGTCCACGACCACACCTTTGCACGCCCGGACATCCGCGGACAACGACCACCAAGCCGCACCTGTGAAATACCGACTCGTCGAGCCTGCGGCCCACGCACCGTGGCACGCCTCGATGCGCAACCTCGTCGGCACACTCGTCGGGACAGACGACTTGGGCGACTTCGTGCTCGACCTACTCACCGGCTCCCTCGCCCCCACCACCTACAACAGCCATGGCACCAGTATGCGCCGTCTTAATGTTTTCTGCAACGAAGAAGGAATCACACCACTCGAGGCGACCGACATGCTTCGCTTTAGAGCATGGCTCGCCCGGTCCGGAACCATAGCAGCCAACAGCATCCAACCCTACTTCTCGGCAATAAACAAGTTCTTTCGCGACCATCTAAAGGAGCTAGTGGCGCTGGGACCACTTTTAATGGACGCACGTCGAGGACTCGCCATGCAACAGCGGCCCATCACCGACCCCGACATTCGCGTACCAATCCATGCCCCCATCGCACAACAGATGCTACTCTTCGCCCATCGACACTACCGCGCGCTAACCTGGCAGTCGGACAACCTCGTACATATCAAAACTCTCCGCGCGATTCTCGCAGTATGCACTAACTACTGTTATCTTTGCCGCGCGGTAACCGGCGTACGTTGCCACATAGACGACATCACGGTCGACCGAACGGACGGTAACATACTGGTATTTGTACGAAAAGCAAAGGGAGACCAGCGTAGGACCGCGGCCGACAAACCGCTCCTACAACTCCCTATTACTGCAATACCACTACTAGCGGACCTCTTGGAGGCGTTTACCGTTGGACGCACTAGTTACTCCAACCAACTCGGCAATGGACCCAGACCAACTACCTTTTGGGCCGTCACGCCCGATGAACAGCCGCACACGTGGACAGCCGGGACCATCACCGAATGGATTCGTGAGGCATGCAACACCATTGGCGCTTCACCCCCCACGCAATGCAAATGGACATCGCATAGCCTACGGAAAGGCGCGGCGTCCGCAGCCGCATGCATCGGCGCACCCCTCACCAAGATCCGCTACATGGGTGGTTGGTCGAAAACCAACGACGTCGTCACTGGCAAGTACATCGACCCCACCATCAGCGAAACCCCGGCGGCGTGGCTATTCTTCGGCTGGCTAGTCGCCAAACCCATGGATTATTAGCCTATGCAGATCTTCAATCTCTATAGATGGCATAATATGACTCCTAGTCGCTAAATTCTTATATTGGTAAAATATTGGGGTTTAACGGTTAGTTAACGTACCATGTTGAGTCCGCCTAATGCAACGCGCGGAGACAAAGCGTCACAAGCGCAGTAATTGTCCGCGGCGGACGTCCACATGCTTTACCTATCAAGCACCTCCTCTAGCTGGTAGCAGCCACCTTCTGCCTTTGCGCTCGCCCATTCGGCTCGCGCAACCCACTCACCCTTCCTTGATCATGGAGCATTTATCATGGATGTGTTGTAGTCATGACGATAATATGATGTATGTGGCGGTATATGATGCGCCCGGGACATGTACGGTACAACTACGGGTACTGGTATCTGTTGTTAACAAAGCAGTGGAGGGCTCCGTCTTGCCAGAGTGAAGGGATCCGTCTTGCCAGAGTGAATATTTCTTACATGAATTGGCTGCCAAGGCCAAAGGGGCTTGAACACGTATGAAAGAGGGAATCATCAGGGAGGGTGGATTTGCGTGAGCTGTGCTCGCGCAAAAGGCAGAAGGTGGTCTAACGTTGTGTGCGGCGCGTCATGCATAGGGGTTGAGATTTACTAAGACAACGTTGTAAAAGCTAGCATGAACGGTTAGACTTGCGAAGCGTCATGGCAACGCTTGTTAATCTAGCCCCCGTGTTTTGAAATTGAAATTCTATTCTAACAAAATTGGCAAACTAAACCGAACGTTGTCTAACGGCCATCAATACTCTGCCATCTAGAACACTTAGGAGAACGATAGGGCCGGGTACTCTTCGACCACGTACACCTATTGACACACCTATCTGCCATGTGTGCCGGCGTCCCTCGGAGGGTAGAAAACTATAAGCAACCGTAGTAATTGCCACAGTTTCCACGCCTAAGCAGTAACAACAAGAATAATTGTATAATCAAAACTAGCAAATCTAAAACTAAACTCATTTGTCAAGGAATGGAAAATGAAAATGCTGCTCAACCTTCACGACGCACGGCCCGCTCTCACCGAACCGGGGTGCCGACCGGCCTAGACCGATCGGCGTTCGAGAGGGTCGACGGGCGAGCCTGATCTAGCTCCCGCGTGACTTCGGTCTTGCTGGAGAAAGGAAGGGAAAGGCTAGCGAAAAAAACTTTGCATATTAAGGTGTCCAAACCGGCGGTGCCACACTACGGGGTCGCACTGGGCAGTGAGGGCAACATTGGAACCGGCGTCATGCGACGTCTCCGCGGAGGGGCTTGGGGGCAGCTCTGGTTGGTGGGGCAGGAGGTAGAGGCCGTTGCCGGACAGCTCTAGCACACCCATTCATGTGGGCACCGCGAGCAGTCCAGTGTCAGAGTTAGTAGGAAAAAGGAATTCACAGCCGATGTGTGATTGCATCCAACTGACACTAAGGAGTCTGCCTCAGCGAGATGAAAGGTCAGGTGTGTACAACGCATGGATCGTGCGGTGAATGGTCTGGCCAGATGCTAGCTGAAAGGAAATCCGCACTTAGCCACTGCACTTAACGTCAACACCGACCCCACGCACGCGATAGGGAGCGGAGGGCGGGGTGAACGTAACGAAAGCACTTTGAAACGCGGAAAGTTGATCGAACATGCGGAGTCCACTACCCAAAACTTCGAGAGGTCACGACCAAGTGCGAGGGAAGATGAGAACGCAACAAAGCTAAAGGGGACACTCACCTCGGTGTTATCGAATTCATCTGTGAAGTCCTCGAGAGTGGGCAGAATGTCAGCGTCGTCGGCGGGGACGTCGCTCGGCATGGCAGCGTGCGCAGAGGCAGTACCACCCGTGTTGCCGTATTTTTCGACGATCATCTTCCGTTTGGCGAGGATCCACTTCGGAAGGGCGTCATTCGGGTCAATGCATGAGGACATTATGTGGTCGAGGCTGCGACAAGCGTTGCACTTGTTGGGTAGGCCACGACCACCACGAGGGCCGCGTGGGTTGTGTCCGCGACCTCTGTTCGAACCGCGACCAACAGCGACAGACGCAAAGATAGGAGGGGGTGATGTGTCGGGGCCGGCAGGCCCGGAGCACTGACTTCCTCGTCCATGATATGTTCCAAGTGGAGGATGCCGGCCATCACCTCATCGGCGGACAACAAGTAGTTGGTGTCGAAGGCGTTGATGACGCATTGCTTGGCCTGGCCGAAAGGGCCGGTGTTGGATGTGCCACGCAGCATGAGGAGGCCTAGGTTGTGGGGGTGGATGGCCGCGGAACCATCAATCAGCTCACATGTTTTATTATAGTCATCGAACGTCTGCCGCATGAAGTGGACGTCGTCGGTCAGGGACTGTCCGGGGCGTTGCTTGAGCATGAGGTTGTCCAACAGCTAAAGAAAGCGGCAAAGGACCGGCAATCCAACCGTTACACAGGATATCCTAGGCCGTTGTGGCGCAGTTTGGGCGATTAGTTGAGACGCACTTCAGTGCCTCGTCAATGCGCTTGTTCTCGCTGGCAGCATGCAGCAAAAGGGCGTAGGCGTAGTGTTGGGCATGCTCATCCAGCCAAACGCCTGACTCGCGGATGACCAACTAGGGAATGAGGTACGCTGCTTTGAGGGAAAGGAAGGTTAGAAAGTTCCTCTTCCATTGCTTAAAGTCCGTGTTTGGTCCCATGGTGGGGACCGACATTTTCATGGACCGGTTGAGAGCGTCCTTGTCGAAGCCGGTTGCTTTATGGGCAGCACGGCCGACGACCACCGGGTCAATGGTGGGGCGACGCCCACGACGGCCGTTGTGGGCACCACGCTAGGCAAGGCAGGAATGTTGGCCAAAAAGTGAGGAGGCGGGCCACCACGGAATGGAGAATGACCGGGCACCGCGGGCGGCGGACAGTATGGGTGCGGGTGGCCACGAGAAGAGGGGACGTGGTGCGGCTGGGCAGTCGGGAAGAGTGGGTTGGAGGGGGATAACCGAGATGGGAGTATGGTGGAGGTGGTGGAAGGGGGTCCATGGAGTGATCGTCGCGAGGGGGGTCGCGCTGCGCATCACGACGGCGCTGAACGATAAGATTGTCGGCCGCAGCTGTTGCAGCATGAGCAACAACGGCTTCGGTCGTCTGCGCGTCTAGGCGAGCGTTTATGAGCGCCATTTGTTCAAGGACAAGCGCGAGCGTATCAAGGGTTGGGGCGAGAGAGCTCTGCTAAGAGCTGGGGTAAGGGGAATCAGCAGGCGCGAGAGGTAGAGAGTCTGCGGAACGAGCTTTTTGTGCCATTGCGGCAGACGAAGGGGAAAAAAACAGAACGACAGGCAGCGGTAAGAACCACTAGCCGGACTTGTGCGTAACAATGGTTTAAGGGAGACGGCATGATGCCTGCCGACCCCTCGGTATGTAGCCCCGGGGTGTCTCAAAGTACCTATTTTGTATAGTCCACCCGGTGGGGGGCACAAGGTAAGGCCACGGCCAGCGCAAGTAAAGCGATGCGCTAGCGGCTAAGTCGCTTAATAAGTATAGAAACTATGTAAGGTAGGGTTGTCGTGCACCTTTTGTATGCGTATTCACCCGGTAGTGCGCCCCCCCCTTCTCCAGCTTGGATCTCTGTGCAACCTGTCCACACACGACGAGTGCGTCATTGTGGGTGGCTGTCTGTGGTCCTCGAGCAGTTGACTTAGTTGGGATGGTGTGGTGGGGTTTAAAGCGCAGTTTATACTGGCGATTCCGCCGACTACAAGGCAAAAGTACTGAGTTACTATGTGAACTTGCCTTTTGCGGGAGAGGTGGCGATCGCAGCTCGCAGAACCAGATTGTCGCGCGTGAGTGACGTGAGGCGGGGGCCCATAACATGTTGAACCGTGCGTACACGATTAGTGTGGAAGTTAAATAACGCAAACGTAGTTGCAGTCACAGTCACGCAAATGAGACGGTCAAAGAGACAACCAGTCCGAGGCGTGGTGTCGGGACAACATAAGTGAAAGAGTTGTAGCCTAGCGACAGCTCTGTACCGAATCAAAAACGTTATCGGTATGTCCGATCTAGACATGTACTAATCACATCTAGAATAGCTTTAAAATAGCTATATGCAACTAACAACTAGATGGTACTACTTGCAACAAACGTGCTTGCCTCTTGTTCAACTTATTGTTTGGTTGCCTGAGCATATACCGCAGTGTATCGTGGTCTATTGCGACTAGGAGCTTTGAGCAACCTTCAAGGTAACACCTCCAATGCTTTACCGCTTTATCATACGGCCAAAAATTTTAAGTTACGCGAGGAGTAGGTGTTACCGCGCTCTATTGGATTCAATTTACGCGCCAATTAAAATATCGGTTGAAGTCCTCCTCCTTGGTCTTGCAACATGACTGCCGTAATCCCCACTTCCGAAGCATATGTAGTTACGGTGAAAGTCGCGTCCGAGCTGACCTCAGGAAGGATTAGGCATGGCGCGGAAATAAGCCGTAGCTTGAAAGTCTTCAAGGCTTCCAAAAAGGCGGGTGCCAACGTAACCTTATGTGGCTGGGGCTTCCGCAGTAAGTCCGTCTATGGAGCCGAAAGGTCGCTGAAATTACGGATGAACTTGGCGTAGAAGTTGCAGAATTTGTGGCGAGTACTGTCCTGTGACAGTACGTTACAGGACTAGTACAAGTACTCGCTACGATATTTATACCGTACCTTCCACGGATGTAGTGTACTAGCAGTTACACTTGCCATTGTGAAGCTCGAGGACACTGTCCGCAGTACTGTACGTATATGTACCTCCCGGTATGTACAGTACGCACAGTGAGTTCTCCCATGCGTCAAGACGCTAGGCACGAGGCCAATTGGTTACACAACCTGGCCTACGAAAGACTACGGACGTGGACACGTCGACACCTGCCTGAGGAAGCGCGACGCGTGACGAGACCGAAGGCGAGCTTCGCTAGACTATAAATAGTCTAGCACAATGGAGGGCGGTGACATGATATTCCACATTGTAATTTCTTTCCTTCAATCCCCGCATAGCGACTGCTCCACTGTAGTTTGCTTACAGAACTACCAGCACTTTACACTCATTGAACGCTTCCCATGAGAGACTTTGATTAGCAACCAGCCACCGAGAGGCTGGTTGTGACAAATTGCACGAAACTGCGAGCCTCCTTCAGCGTCGTAGGCACTAGTCAACCTACAAAGACCTCGGCTTTCGTTGCCGAAACACACATTTTACCAGCTGACATAGTGTAACCCAAGTACGAAAATGAAAATAATTTGCAACAACGACCATGCAAATCTAGTTGTTGTCTAATGGCCTTCTTGTATTTGCCATCTAGGTCTTAGGATACAAAATTTAGTCCGGGGGGCTCCTTTTCTTTCCTTTCCGCGTGAGTGTTGGGGTTTTACTCCGCCCTATGAAAGATTTTGGGAGGGTGCGTTGAAGGCGCGGTGGGATCTAGTAGGATGGGTTAGAAGTGATGTTGGTAGAGTTGTCTGTAAGTAGCGAAGGATTTGATTGTGTAGATGCAGAGGAGACGATGTAGCCATTGGATGACGGAGTGTATGTGTAGGCGGGAGAGAATGCGGGTAGTGTCTCGGGAGGGGGTGCGGAAGGATTTGTCCGGAGCAAGTTTTTCGGGTGTATTAGGGTAGTGATACCGGTGTGCGTGAGGGTGTGGGGGGTGCATGTGCGGCTCATTGGTAATGGGGTGATTTCGACTATCGTGCCGGGCCAGTGTGATCGAAGTGCGTTTGCAAGGGGAGTGTATTTCTTCATGATAAGTTGGCACGTGTCAGTGAGGTTGGAGTCAGTGCAATATTTCTATTCAATAATTTGGATTTTGCGGATGGAGGAGTACCTACCTATTTCAATAGTCTAATGAAGTCGAGTTATTTGTGCGCCGGAGGTCGGAGTTGGGATGGGAGGATGTCGTAAGGTAGTATGGCTGGGCAGCGGGTGAGGGAGGTGGGGTCGAGACCTTCGTCTGTTTTAATTTTGCGGGTTGTGACGTGGTTGTGTTGGGGAATATTCTCGTCAAGGGGAGGGAGAGGCTCGTGGAATGTATCCGATGTGAATGGTTTTGATAGGCTTATTACCAAATTCCGCGGAGACAATGGTCCATATGCCCCCGTTCGATTATTGTTTGAGGAGTGTGAGTAAGAGTTGACGAGCACTTTTGTGGCGGTTTTCTCGGAGTCCGGACATAGAGGGACAGTTGCCGGCCATATTGCCGTTGATGCTAAATTGTCCACACATTGGGCATTTAAGGGCTTCGTTCCAAAGGATGAAGCGAATATTATGAACCCCCCCCACATAAACTCCATTTTGTGTGCGAATTGGGTGGATGTGAGGGAGGGGTGTCGGCAGGGGATTGTGAAATCTACGCCGCTTGACTGGGTTGAAGCCAGAAGGCGACCGTGTTTTGTGGTGTGTTGAAGAGGTGTGACAGTATAGTGTGACGAGTACAGTCCTGCAACAGTACATTGCAGGACATTGTACAGGTACTCGTTACGGATATCAATTCGTGCTTTTCCACAGGATGGACGTATACTCGTGGGTACGTCGCTACTGCAATATTGTAATGGTGCTGATGCTACAGTACGACCAGTACCTCCCGGTACGTACAGATATGCATAATTAATCTAACCAGCCAGATGACGCGCCAGAGCGAGCTCTCCAATGCAGAAGGAGCCGCGTCGTGAGACCCAATGCTAGGCAGGCCGCATCTCGAGGCGAATGACGACGGTTGAGCAGCACCAACGCCTGACACGTAAGCGTAGCTTGCAGGCGTGATTAGTCTGGGCTGAAACCTATTTAAGCCCAGTGCAGTAGAGGGAGGTGACAGAACCTTTTAACAATTCCTTTGTTCACTTACACTAACTACTGCCCAAGTACAGCAGTAAGACATCTCTCATCAATTGCCTCTCGACAACATCAATTGCCATCTTGCAACAACAGAACTAGACAGACTAGAACAGATTTGTGCTAGCGTTTAGCTTTCAGAGGCTAACCGCCACACTGGTTTCGGAGCTCTTTGGTCGACGCACGCTTTCGTTGCTTGTTGATCTGCTCGACGTTGTTTGATTGAGTTGAGATGGCTTCTCTAGGACCCGGACATTACGTGGTTTTGATAATTCACGTCGGAGGAACTAAATCGTCGGATTTGAAGTTGGTGTTTCAGCGTGAGCCTCGTTCTGGTAAAACTTGGTTCCCAGCTGGCTCTGTCTTACCTAATGAAGAGCCTGTCGACGCTGCTATTCGCGAGTTACACGAGGAGACCGGTCTTGTTCTGACATCGGATGATTTGACGCTGTTGAGTGGTGAACCTGTTAACGTTACACTACCTCAAGGACGACAGCTTGTTTACGTGTACTCGGCGTCTATTCCTGTCCTGTTTGCTACGAGCAACTTACGTACACCTGCTCAGGTCGAGCAGACTGTTTTGGAACAGTCGACAGTTAATCCGGATGGCACTTACGTCGTCCCGGAATCCATCAACATTGACGGTCTGACACTTACGCCTGCACATCCTGGGTTACTTCGTGCTAAGAAGCACAAGAGTGAATTACTTCACTTTGGTTACGTGGCTCAGTGGGAATCTTTTTATCGAGCAATGACACAACATGTTCCAGTCATGCAAGACGACACGTCTATCCCGAGACAATTCCACATGTACCCCCGGTTTACGACGGTCGACTCTGGTTTTGTCTGGCTGCTGACTGTTGGACACATCAACCGACTGACTGGAGTAGGGCCTACAGATTTACGAGTGGGAATGCCGATGCCTACCCACAACTTGGCAGGACTATCTGTGACTCTCACGTAGACTCAGCGTAAGGCTGCTATTACTTCACCGTACCAGAATGGGCTGGTACCTAATGTTCTGGAGGACTGGCTTGAAGCGCAGCCTCAGCGTTTTATAATGCTTGGAATTGCAGCTAACTCGTACGATGCAGTGTTCTCGGTTACTTCACAGTTTTCTGGACACCTTGGTGGATGGTGGTTGAACCGGAAAAATCCGCCTCCAATTCCGTCTACGTACAACGAGCTTGTTGAGGAGTTACGCAAGTCGACGTTTCTTCCGAACATTCAGGACGATGCGATTAACGCTTTGATGAACTTTATGCAGAGCAACACGATGAGTTACGCGCTTTACACTAAACAGTACAACGACTACTTACGTCGGTCTCGTCAAGACCTGACAGCTTAAGTGCAGTGTGTACGCTTCATTAATGGCCTGGCAAGCGATGCGCTCAAGAAACTGGCTAAGTCACACCGAGCTCAACTAGGATACCGGACTACGCTAGTGGAGCTGCAAAACTTTTTGAATAACGTCGTGACAGATTCGCCGGAACTGGGCAATGCGAGGTCTGCTGCTGGACCATCTGCCCAGCCTACACGCAAGCGTAACATTGAGGACCCTCTTGAGGAAGCCTCTAACGTCTGGAAACGTAACAAGGGTGGCCGTGGACGTGGCCGCGGACGTGGACGTGGAGGTGGAAACAATGGTGGACGCGGTCAGACATCTGGTTGTGAAGATTTTAATTCGCTTGCAAATGCAATGACAGCTGAAGAGCGCAAGCGACACATGGACGAGGGACTCTGCTTCAAGTGCCACAAGAAGGGACATCGTTTGTTCCAATGCCCGGAGTTCAAAGGCAAGGCACCGATGCAACCTAAGAAGCAATGATGGTGGCAAGGCTGTTCTACAAATGAGCTAGAGCAGCCGGCTACATCTACTGTTCATTCTGAGACACTGTTAGCGACAGAGGTCGTCGATACACCTTCGGCATCTCCATCGACTACAGTTGCGACACTTGTAGCGCAAGTAGCAGGTCGTCGTCGTCAGACTAAGCAGAGACAGAGTCGTAAACCTGTAACCAGACGTTCAGTTGATTGGAAACTGGTTGACTCAGTCTTTGACCCTCTGCATGCACGATTCAACTTCACGTTGGAGGGATGTGCTGATGATGAAGGTCTAAACTCGCACGGTGACTTACCTCACTGTTCGCCGAGTGACTCGATTCTAGACAGAGACTTGACAGGAGAACGGATGTTCATCAACCCACCCTGGGAGTTAGCTGAGCAGATTGCGCAGCATTTTGAGGATTGTCGTCGAACATCTCCGACATCTACGATGGCTGTATTTGTACTACCGAAGTGGGCGAAATTTACTCAGGTGACTAAGCATTGGAAACTTTATCAAGAATTCCCAGCAAGGACACAGCTTTTTACACGTCAGTCACTGGAGAACCCAACGCAACAGGAGGTGGTTGCTCCAGCCCCTTGGCCTGTACAGTTGTGATTAGTTGACGCAGATTGTGCTTTTTACGACTCACCGGAATCTACAGCACCTGATCAACCCGACTCGGTACCTGTACCAACAGACGACTCGGAACAGTCCATCGCTACGCTGCAACAATTTTCCTCGCCAGCTACAGCACTACTGACTGACCTCACGGAAGCTCGCCCGTTAATTCGAACGGAGCTGACTGTGAAAACTCCTGATGGCGGACACCAAATTTCTGGATTAGTGGACTGCGCTGCGACACTTGATTTTGTGTCAGAAGACTTTGTACGACGCTTTGCTTTACAGACTCGGAAGTCTGCGAGTAAAACTCCAGTTCGACTCGCTAATGGACAACGAGTGACTTCTACGACAGTCTACGACGTCACTTTTGAGCTGGCTCGACACGAGTTTCAACGGACTTTCTACGTTTTACGTGATTTACGTACAGCTGATTTAATCCTGGGTTTACCATGGCTTGATGACGAACAGGCCTCTTTACAATTTGGTACAACCAGAATTTTTACACTGATGGACGGTACAGCTGTGGAGACTACACTCGAGGAACGACGCCCTGAGTGTCTGCTACTGTCATCTACGAAAGTTCAAAAGCTCATGCGCAAGACGCGCCGCAGCAGAGGACGTCATGCTGATTTTTACGTCATTGAACTTACGTCAGCTGCCGACCAATCAACGGACTTTCACACTGGAGAGGAACTAACAGCAGAACAATGTGACAACTTCCGGTCGTTACTTTTTGAAGACTTCCCGGAGTTACTGCAACCTGTCGACTCTCCGCCAATAAGCCGACAGTGGGATCACCCCATTGACACAACTGGCCCGATGCGACGTCAACGTCAGAACAGATTGTCACCCGCAGAGCGCGCTGAGCTTAATCGACAGCTTAAAGACGCAGTGGAAGCTGGGTTGATACGCCCCAGCTACAGTGAGTTCGGCTCGCCAATTCTTTTTGTGCGAAAGGCTGATGGCTCGCTACGTCTGTGCATTGACTACCGCGGTCTTAACGAGGTTACGCGTAAAGATGCTTACCCGCTACCGCGTGTGGATGACACCCTGGACGAACTTAAGGACGCGAATTTTTACACACACCTCGACCTCGCTTCTGGATTCTGGCAAGTTCGAGTGCGTGATCAAGACGTTCACAAGACGGCTTTTCAGACCCCTGATGGCTTAATGGAATGGGTCGCCATGCCGTTTGGACTATGCAACGCACCAGCTACATTTCAGAGGATGATGAACGACATTCTTCGCGACTTTTTACATAAGTTCGTGACAGTCTACCTGGACGACGTCTGTATCTACAGTCGAACTCTGGAAGAGCACCTGGAACACCTGCGTCTAGTGCTACAGCGATTCAAGGAGGAAGGGCTGAAATTACGCCTTAAGAAATGCTTCTTCGGATTGCAAGAAATGGAGTATCTGGGCTACACTGTGTCAGCCGGGAAAATTTCGGTTTCCACAAAGAAAGTCGAGGCCGTTGCAGACTGGCCAGTGCCCAAGACGCAGAAGGAGGTTCGCAGTTTCGTACAGTTCTGCAACTTCTATGCGAGATTTATACACCATTTTAGCGACCTTACGGCTCCATTGACGGACTTACTGCGGAAGTCCCAGCCACAGAAGGTTACGCTGACGCCTGCCTGTTTGGAAGCCTTCGAGACTCTCAAGTTGCGGCTCATTTCCGCGCCATGCCTGATCCTTCCGGAGGTCAGCTCGGACGCGACGTTCACCGTAGCTACAGATGCTTCAACAGTGGGGATTGCAGCAGTCCTGTTGCAAGACCAAGGAGGCGGTCTTCAACCAGTCTCTTACTGGGCGCGTAAGCTGAATCCAGCTGAGCGTGGTAACACTTACTCTGCGTATGACTTAGAAGCTTTGGCTGTATGCGAAGCTGTCAAGCATTGGAGGTGCTATCTTGAAGGCTGTTCTAAGTTCCTTGTCGTAACAGACCACGACACACTGCGACATCTGCTCAGGCAACCGAACAACAGGCTGAACAAGCGGCAAGCAAGATACCTGCGGGATTTGCAACCGTTTGTGGGCTCGATGACACTTGCATATCGCAAGGGAGCTCTGAACGAAGCTGACCCGTTAAGCCGGCGTCCAGACTTCGTACCTCAGGCCACAGTACCCTTATTTTGGGATGGCGAGGTTCCGTCAGATCGAGAATTACGACGGAAGTCCCAGCTGCTGTTTGAAGACGCACAGTTAAATTCACTGACTGTTGACGCGTTGCAGATGAGCCCTGAGTTCGCTGATCTCATTCGCGAGGGGTTCTCACGAGATTCGTTTTATGGGGACGATGGTGAGTGGACAAAAGACAGCCGGATAGAAGCCAGAGACGGGTACTTTTGGCGTCTCAATCGCCTCTGTATTCCACAGAACTCTGAGCTCCGACTGAGATTGATCACAGAGCTGCACGAAAGTTCGTCAGCTGGTCACAGAGGAGTTGCTAGCACTCTTGCTAAAGCACTCGACAGATTCTGGTGGAAACGAATCCGCCAAGACGTGAAAGATTTTTGTGAACGCTGCGTCGTGTGCCGACGAGCGAAGATTCGACCGCAAATGGCTGCGACTCTTTACCCATTACCTGTTCCACCCAGACCGTGGCACACAGTTGGTCTTGACTACCTGACACACTTGCCTGAGAGCAACGGCTTTAACAGTGTGCTGATTGTAGTAGACCATCTAACTCGAATGGCCCATTTTCTGCCATGTACAGAGTCGATTACTGCCGAAGAAACTACTACTTTGTTTTTACAGGGAGTCTACCGCTTACATGGACTACCCCGTGTGCTGATCAGCGACCGCGACCCGAAATTTGTCAGCGCTTTCTGGCAGACACTTTGGAGACGTCTTGGAACGCGACTGAACATGTCTACCAGCCGACACCCAGAAACAGATGGACTGACAGAACGCGTGAACAGCACGTTTCAGCAGCTTCTTCGTTGCTTCTGTTGCTATGATGGCTCCAACTGGTCGACACTTTTACCGCAAGTGGAGTTTGCGTACAACGCTTCGCGTGCACTCGGAATTGAGCACACGCCGTTCGAGGCTAACTTTGGCTTTTCTCCTGAGGAGCCTCCTGACCTACTCTTCAGCATGCGACCATCAATTCCAATTTCGCAAGACGCAACAGAACGGTTAAGATTGTTACAGGAAGTACACAGCTTGGTACGCTCAGTGTTACAGCTACATAAGGACGAGATGCAAGCACGCACAGAACCGTCTACAGCGCCACACTTCGCTAAGGGAGACAAGGTGTCAGTCGTCACAGCAAATCTTTTTCTACGAGGACAACCAAACAGGAAACTCAGAGACAGACAGCTCGGCCCTTTTTCAGTGGAGGAGCAGATTGGAAAACACAGTTACAGATTGAAACTACCAGCGACAGTACGCTTACACCCTGTGTTCCATGTTAACAACTTACGACCCTGCTCTACCGCTTCGCTACGACCAGCTGTTCCTGTGACTGTACTTGGAGGAGACGATGAGGAGTTTGACGTCTCACACATTTCTACTGTGTGCATCAAGTCGCTACCTGGGCGACGAGGCAAATATTTGCTCTTCATGACGCACTTCAGTGATGACGACATTCCACCTGTCTGGCACCGGTTGAACGAGGTGCATCGAACAATTGCGTTACAAGATTTCTTGGAGACGCCCCAATGGCGCAAGTTCGCCAAGACTCAGGCGTACATTGACTTCATGCACGCTCACCCAGCGCGCATTCCTGAGTCCCAGTAACTGCTTCAGTAAAGGAGCCAAGAACCACGGAGGTCTGCCTCGCGGCGGCCTCATTGATCTGTCAAGAGGGGGAGGGTACGAGTGTGACGAGTACAGTCCTGCAACAGTACATTGCAGGACATTGTACAGGTACTCGTTACGGATATCAATTCGTGCTTTTCCACAGGATGGACGTATACTCGTGGGTACGTCGCTACTGCAATATTGTAATGGTGCTGATGCTACAGTACGACCAGTACCTCCCGGTACGTACAGATATGCATAATTAATCTAACCAGCCAGATGACGCGCCAGAGCGAGCTCTCCAATGCAGAAGGAGCCGCGTCGTGAGACCCAATGCTAGGCAGGCCGCATCTCGAGGCGAATGACGACGGTTGAGCAGCACCAACGCCTGACACGTAAGCGTAGCTTGCAGGCGTGATTAGTCTGGGCTGAAACCTATTTAAGCCCAGTGCAGTAGAGGGAGGTGACAGAACCTTTTAACAATTCCTTTGTTCACTTACACTAACTACTGCCCAAGTACAGCAGTAAGACATCTCTCATCAATTGCCTCTCGACAACATCAATTGCCATCTTGCAACAACAGAACTAGACAGACTAGAACAGATTTGTGCTAGCGTTTAGCTTTCAGAGGCTAACCGCCACAATAGGCAAGGTTGTATTTACGGGCGCCGTGTTTGGGGCTAGTACATGTTAGGGTCATAGGAGGGTTAGGATCGTCTAGTTGAGTGGTGTAAGGCCACGTCCATAGGCCAATGTGTTTATGTGCTCCTTTGGAATAGAGTGCGTATGGGGGTTGACCGTCCGCTACTATATTAGCATGGTGGTCTGCTAGGTCGTTCCCTTTGAAGTTATTGTAAGCTTTGATTTTTCCAAGGTGAGTGGTTTGGCTGGCCCTTGAACGGGGTTGTAAGGTTGAGAGTATGGAAGAGAGGACATCCATGTGAAGGTGTTGTCTCATGGAGTGAGTGTCGGAATCGGGAACGGATAGTTACGCGTAGGTCGTGCCGGCCCCACAAGGGGGCCGGCTGTGGTGACTAGAGAAGTGAGAGGAGAGAGATGGCGGCCGGCGAAGGCACCGGCAGGACCGGCCGACCGCCACTAATAGGGAATAGAGCACCGGCAATAGCATAACACTAAGTACTAGAATGACAAATAAATACCTTGTACATAAGCACTTGGCAACGGGATGCTAGTGCTAACACCCCCCCTCAAGGTAGCCGAGGTATTGACGTCGTCCAAGCTTGCGTCGATGAAGGTGCGGCCATCTCCGTCGAAGGTGTAGTGCTTGCAGCGTGTGTCTCAGGCCGGGAAGGTGTAGCGACAGGCGCTCACATGGACGTGCCGCTACCGGCAAGTTGCCGATATGAAGCGGTTTCAAATGTACTGTGTAATGTACTGCTCTGACATATAGCGGAAAAAACTGTCCACGGGCGAATTAGCCGACGTATGAGAGCGACCGACGAGGAAGAAGCAAAGCCAACAAGGCCGGTAGGAGCGTGCAGGCACGCAACAGCATAGACGGGCGCTGCTCGTGTTGACTCCCCCTTTCGCCGTGGGAAAGGTTAGCTCCTCGCTAAGTTAGGTAAGCGTTGCGGCGTTGCCTCGGGGAAAAACAATAACAATACTACATAAAGTACGCACGGGCCCAATTTTCGCGGATTAGTTTTAAACAACAATATCCAATCGAGAGTATCGGTAGGCTAAAGGCGAGGTGAGACTGAAAGCTGGGTGGGGCGAGCGTGGCGCAAGGCTCTTTACACACGCTCTTCTCCTTTTGACGTGGGAGATGGTGGAACAGTCGCGGACAGCCAGCTCGAAGGCGGAGCGTGGTGACTGTTGGACGATGAGTTACTAGCGTGGCGCCGAGCGCTTTACACACGCTCTACTTTTTTTGCGTGGGAGTAGGTAGGACTAGCGTGGCGCCGAGCGCTTTACACACGCTCTTCTCTAGTTTAACTTGGTGAAGGGCCCATAACCTTTCGGAAACGGATAGTTACACTTACATCGTGCCGGCCCAACAAAGGGGCCGGGTGCGGTGACTAGCAGGGACTGGATCCGCCATTTATTTGTTGGGTTCGGATCCATGAGTACTTGATTTTTTAGGATCCGGAACTAGTGAGTACCTCTAAAAAAGGGATCCGGATCCCGCGATTACCTGTGATTCTTGGGTTCGGATCCCGCGATTACCTGTGATTCTAGGGTTCGGGCCCCGCGATTACCTGTGATTCTAGGGTCCGGATCCCGCGATTACCTGTGATTCTAGGGTTCGGATCCAGCGATAACCTGTGATTCTAGGGTTCGGATCCAGCGAGTACCTGTGTTTTCGGTTCCGGAACCGAGTACATGAGTACTTCTAAATTTTTGGTTCCGTTGGATTCGTTGGGTTCGCGATTCCAACAAGTACTCGAAGTACTCATGCAAATTGATACAAATTGCGCATTTTGGGGGAATTTGTACTGCAAATACATTTTCTACATCTCTACTAGTTTTATGCGCCTGCTCATGCTTGGATCCCATACAATAGATTTTGACTGAGGTATCTTGAACACCCTATCTTAATTCCCAACAAGCTCCTCTTATGTACGTTGGATAGCCGTCGATGACAAGCTCTTCCCTGATCTAGACGGTCTACTACTTCCCGCTTGCCCCGCCATTGTTGCTAACTATGATAGGAGTTGGATGTGGACGGGCATATTATGGTGGATTTCAAGCGCGTACACACCGTTTAACTGGCCCTTGGGTGGGCTACAATCGATTCAAGGCTGCGGAATGACAACAATCAGGGCTATTGAACCAATCCTAGACATACACCTCAGCAAATTTGCATTGCCAAATACCTCCCAAACAAACAGCGTGTCACTTCGGGCCACCACATAATCGTGAGATACTCGGAATCGTGAGTACTGATTGGGTATCGCGATTCCACATCGTTTTGCGAGGATGAGGTACTCGCGATTACCGCGGATCCATTAAAGTACGATGACTACCGGATCCAACGATTACTTACAATAACTGGTACCGGATCCTGCGATTACTTACAATAACTGGTACCGGATCCAACGATTACTTACAATAACTGGTACCGGATCCAACGATTACCTGTGATTCTAGGGTTCGGATCCCGCGATTACCTACCGAACCTAGGGTTCGGATCCCGCGATTACCTGTGATTCTAGGGTCCGGATCCCGCGATTACCTGTGATTCTAGGGTCCGGACCCACGAGACCGAGTCCGAACCCGAGTAGTCTCGGGGATTCGCGGAGTCGTAGGATCCGGATTTAGTCCCTGGTGACTAGAGAAGTGAGAGGAGAGAGATGGCGGCCGGCGAAGGCACCGGCATGGACGGCCGACTGCCACTAATAGAGAACATAGTACCGCTAATAGCATAACACTAAGTTCTAGGATGAGAAATTGCTACCTTGTACATAAGCACTTGGCCACGGGATGCTATTGCTAAATATGAGGGCAACGAATGTATTTGTGGACGAGTCGGAGAGATCATGCGTTAGGGTAGTGTGGCCGAGTTTAAGGCCGAGATCGATGGCGGATACTTCAACCATGTCTATTGTTTGTGTCTTGGGAGTGGAGCAGACGAGTATGCGTAAGGACATATGTGAGGATGGGTGTAGCCCAAGTACTCCATATCTTGAAGACCGAAGAAGCACTTTTTAAAACGCAACTTCAAGCCCTCCTCTTTGAATCGTTGAAACACAAGACGCAAGTGCTCGAGGTGCTTGTCTAGCGTGCGGCTATAGAGAAAGACATCGTCGAAATAGACAATAACGAACTTTTGCAAAAAGTCGCGCAAAATGGCATTCATCATTCGCTGAAACGTGGCTAGTGTATTGCACCTCTATCTCCACGCGGTGGGCGTTGGTAACCCCGTAGCCATGCCAGGCTTGGCACGGTAGGGGGCTGAGCGAGGTACCGACAGTTGCGATCCGCGGGATCATCAGCTGTCGGGAAGCCATTTACGGAGGGCTTTGAAAAAACATAATATCCGTACACCAAGTCACCCCACCAACACAAGGATCTCCCGCTCGGCCAGTCCGATATGTTTTTTCAGCGACTAAATACCTACAAATACTCTCCCGTCCTGACGGGAACGAGGTCTTCGGAATGTTTTTTGGCGAAGAAGGGTACGGTGTTAGCACTAGCATCCCGTTGCCTAGTGCTTATGTACAAGGTAGCAGTTTGTCATCCTAGAACTTAGTGTTATGCTATTAGCGGTACTCTATTCCCTATTAGCGGCGGTCGGCCGGCCCTGCCGGTGCCTTCGCCGGCCGCCATCTCTCTCCTCTCACTTCTCTAGTCACCACAGCCGGCCCCCTTGTGGGGCCGGCACGACCTCCGTGTA